>JAUDYJ010000001.1:212590558-212770558 GCA_030761175.1 Masticophis lateralis
TTCATATGGAAGCCTGTAGTTAAATTGGACTTTTTTGGGAGGAGGGGGGATTTTTAGAATGAAAATATATTGAAAATATATTGTGCTATTGCATTCCTCTATTTCTGCATTATTTTATAAAATCAAGAGGGGGGGAGGTTAGTGGGATGCAATTCTATCTTCTGGAAGAGCCAACCAACTAAGGTGTCAGTATTCCAAGTAATATCCCCAACGAAAGAAAACTCTGGGGCTTGAAGTTCCTCAAAGATCCATTTTATTAGAGATGTCATATTGGCACATCTGGGAAAACCCAAATCTGAAAGCTTCCAGGGTTTCCCCACCCAAATGAAAGTCCAAGTCCCTGCCCAGCACCCACATGTCCATCACATGGTCCAATCAAAGCACAATCCCAACTGGAGATGCCTCCCAGTTCCAGCCCTCCAGGTGCAGGGCAAGAGTCCTGCACCTGGAGGTTGTTCTGTATCTTCTGTATTGTTCTGTATCTTCTGCCAGAAGGCAAGAGTCCAAAAAGATTATAAGCAGGATGTGAAGAGTTTCTGAGAATGTTATGCAACTTCCTCAAACAGCGAGATTCAAAGATGTCGTCCATTGCAATAAAAGTTGGCCAAAGTTGGCCATCTTGACAATAAATATTTAGGGATACAAATACACCACTCTGACCCTCAAAATTTACTGTGTATGATGGTCTTCCCTTTGCACACAATGGGCTGAATTGTCTGAATGCTTAATACAACTAAATGAGTTTTTAAAAAGTATTTTGAGTATTTAAGTATTTCTCAAATCATCTGAATGCAACAGAGGCCAAACAGTGAAACATGATGGAATAGTAATAAAACTGAAAACAAAGAAATAATGATCTGTTGTTACAGATCAAATTCAAAAAAAGAGGTGCATTTGGCCAGGAGGCAGTTTTTGTAGCCAAAAATGGAACAGAAGTTGCCTTCAGAAGTTGTGGGTACTTCACCACTGGAGACTTTCAAGAAAAGATTGGACTGCCATTTGTCAAAAATGGTATAGGGTCTCCTGCTTGAGTGGGGGGTTGGACTAGATGACCTATAAGGTTCCTTCCAACTCTGTTAATCTGTTAAAAAAGGTATCTGAAAAGAATGTATCAGTCCCAGAAAGAACCACATCCAGAATAAAAAATGAAAGTTAACAATAAAGTATACATAGAAGCAGAATTGGAAGAATTGTGAAAGTCTACCATGGACAAAAAAATTCAAACCTTGTCAGAAGTAGTTTGGACTGTTGAGGCAAACTAAGGGGAGTTGGTAGTAGAGGAAGCCAGCACAGTTATCAAATTATCTTCATTCCTTGGAAAGAACAAAACCCTCTAACTAAAAAAAAATAACAAGAACTGAAACAAAGAGTAACCAAGCATGTAGAGTTGGTGGCATTGAAGCACAAAAACAACAAAGTAAGGTTGGTGGCATTAAAGCCTGTTCCAAAGAATCAGCTGGAACAAGTATTAAAAGGTGCCAAAACTGTAATATCAGATATAAAAACCAGCTCAATGCAAGAAGTAAACAAATTAGCATACAGCACGGCTGCATTTATAATGGAATACCTTGCATGCAAATTCAAGAAACAAGGGGGAAAAGGCAAACAGTGCACCACCACAGTGGAAGATCAGTTTGGAAAAGAAGATCAGCTTGCTAAGATCCAATGAAAGAAACAAGCTGAAGAACAAGAAGACTAAAAGAATCAAGAAGCAGATTGGAATCACGATTCAAGAAACTTCACCTCCAAACAAGGAAGTACGGAAATAATAAAGCAGCAAATAACAGTTATAGCCAGGAAAATCAGCAGATATGAAGTTCAAATTGTACACTGTAGGCAAAATCTCCAGTTTCAGTTGAGTGATCGCTACCAATCCTCAGCGAGAGACTACAATGAACCAACTGACACCTGATAAAGAAGAAACAGTGCAGTTCTGAGTACATCTATGGGACAACCCAAAGAAATACAACAAGAATTTGGCTTGGACGAAGGAGGTAGATAAGGATTTTTTTAAAAAATTGTGGAGAAAAAGACAAAGATGATCAAGCACCAGATTAAGATGAACTGCATGGTTTTTTGGTTAGAATATCTGACTAGTCTACACTAGCCAAATAGTTTAACAACATATTGCAAGATTGAAGATTGGTTAACATCTGGTAAATCTACCTGATAATGAAAGATCCAACAAAAGGGGAAGAACCAGGCAACGACAAGCCAATTATCTGCTTACCAACAACTTTCAAATTGCTATCGGATGTTGCAGTTCAATAGGATCTAGTTGAAAACAAGCTCTTTCCATCTGAGGAGAAGGGAAACTCCCCAAATAGCAGAGGAACAAAAGATCAATTTCTAATTGACAATTGATTTTGGAAAACTGCAAAAGAAGGAAGACTGATTTGAATGTGGCCTGGGTAGATTACAAGAAGGCATTTGAATCTCTATCACAAGGTTGCATATTTAAGTGCCTAGAAATAACAAGAATCAATAGAAACATCAGAAACTTTGTGCAAAGATCAATGGCACAATGGAAAATACAGTTCTTGGTCTTTCAATTGGTCTTGGTCTATCAATTGTGATAGACTGGGAAATATTAATATCAAGAGATGAATCTTTCAAGAAGACTCAATATCACCACTACTGTTTGTCATTGTATTGATTCCTCTGTACACAATATTGAACAGGTAAGGCCATGGCTCTCAAACAACAAAAACATCTGCTAGGCTGTCCTATCTCCTTTACATGGACCGTTTGAAGCTGTATACAAAATCAGTATCTGAAATAAAATTGCTATTGAACATTGTCTCTCTATATAGATGGCTGTGATATTACAATGGACTCTGAACTGGACAGAGGGGCCACCCACATCATCAACAGGGGAAAAATAGAATAGAATATAGGAAAAATAGAGAAACAATGAAGGAATCAAGATTCCTATGGAAATAATGCTCAGAGTCTGGATGCAGACAATCACTACAAATACCTAGACATTCTTCAGATTGACAACATCAAGCACACTGAAGCCAAGAAAAAGAGACAGTAAAGAGTGAAGAAGATTTTAAAGTCCAAACTCAATGGAGGAAATACCATCAAGGCAATTAACACCTAGGCAATCCAGCCATTAGATATACAACTGGAATAGTGGATTGGACACAAGCAGAATTAAAAGCGATGGGTAGGAAGACCAGAAAAATAATGATAATGAAACATGCCCTTCATCTTCACAGTGATATTAACTGACTCTACTTACCAAGGGAAATATGTGCCATACGCTAAATAAATAAATAAGTGAGTGTGGAATGTTGCAAGGACCATACAGTTTAATAGGGAAAAAAAGGACATTGGAAGAATATCTGAAGGACAGTGAAGAGGATGCACTAAAAGTAGTATACCATGAAGACTTAATCAATCCCCTAAAGACCAAACTGACCTATAAGGAAAATTAAATAAAGAATAGAAAAGAAATACGGCAAGGCAAAGTATTATATGGCCAGTACATTTAAAAAAAAAAAACTGGCAGACAAAGCAGATAACAAGAAGACCTGCCAATGGCTAAAAGCAGGAACATTGAAGAATGAGACTAAGGGACTAATTCTGGCTGCACAAGACCAAGCCTTAAGAACAAATGCACACAAAGCCAGAATTGAGAAGATACAACAGACAAGAAGTGCTGCTTCTGTAAAGAAGCTGAAGAAACAGTGGATCACCTAGTTCATTGCTGCAAGACGATTGCACAGATTGACTACAAATGACAGCCTGACAAAGTAGCAAGTAGACTTAACAATTGTTGATAAAGAAGACAAAAACATCTACAAAGTGAATGTTGCAACACCTGAAAGCAACAGAATAGAAAGAAAGAACAAGAGAATAGAAAGAACAGAAAGAAAGAACAAGAGAAAATCACAAAATACAAAGACCTGTCAATACAAATAGAATGACTGTAGCAAAAGAAAACAAGGATAGTATCGATAAAAATAGTGAACTTGGGTGCAGTGCCAAAACAGCTGGAACACCATGTGAACACCATCAACACTGACAAAATCACCATCGATCAATTGCAAAAGGCAGCTTTACTTGGAACAGCTGACATCCTTTGACAAATATCTCTAACACTATCAAGCAATAAAGCTACAGCCTATTCCAGGGCCTTGGTAAGCACTTGATAGGTGGACAAAAAGCCAAACTCTGTCTAACATCTAATTGACTACGCAAACAATCATAATAATAATGAAAATGAAAATAATGAAACTACTACTACTACTACTACTACTACTACTACTACTACTATGCACCAAGACAAATTTCTTGTGTGTCCAATCACACTTGGCAATAAAGAATTCTATTCTATTCTATTCTATTCTATTCTATTCTATTCTATTCTATTCTATTCTATTCTATTCTATTCTATTCCTACAATAATAATAATAATAATAATAATAATAATAATAACTTGGTTGATACCTAGGATTCTGGCAGCAACACATATCAACCATCAATGCCAGGCAATGATATTGGTGATAATTTTTTAAATGTTCAGTTGACTGAGTTTCATGTTTAATGAATAAAAGAGATAATAATAATATGATACCTCTCAATGCCCCTGTAACTCTGAAACACCCAGAAACAGCAGAGCATGTGTTTCTCCAGTGCCTGTAAGGCAGAGACACTTACACGTGCCTCATTTCACCATTATTGTATAAATACCCATGGTGCACAGGACAATGCTATATTTCTCTGCTGCTTTCTTTTTTTAAAATTTGATTTATATGCCACCCTTCTCCGAAGACTCAGGGCGGCTTACAATGCGTTAAGCAATAAATATGCTTGCAGATACTAAGCCTATCACAACATCCAATGTGGCCAGGTTCTGCACAACAGTGCTTAAGATCCATCAAATAATTCGTTAATTTAAAAGTGTTTTGTGTTGGGATAGATCTAGTTAGCAATATATTAACTTCTATGGGGTTTTTAAAAAAATATTATTTAATATTTTTAGTCCTCCCTGTAGATTTTTTTAGTGTATATATACAAGCTTTTTAAAATATATTTTTATATTTTTAATTTTGTGTAATTTTTTGTTTTAATATTTTTAGCTTTTCTTTTGGGAAAAATATGATTTGTATCCCATCCTCCTTATGCTGGTCTATGACCATAATAAAGTTCTGATTGTTTGATTGATTGATTGCATACGAAGGCCAACACCAGCTAAAAAACTGGCAGCTGTGATTTCACATTGTTGTGTATAATAATAACAATAACAGGAACAACACCGGCTGGCAGCTTACTGTTCCTGAATGTTTTATTGAAATTTCCTGCCTGCTCTGGTAGATTTCAGTTTCCCACCATTTAGAGCTGAGAAACACAGTGAAAACTATAATTTAAACTTAACAGAATTTTATAATACTTTAAAAATGCTCCAGCTCTTTTCCAAAAATATAAGCAGACCATCCAAGGCTCATCAAGAGGCGTTAACGTAGCTTCCCCAGGGCCACTGATCCTTCAGAAAGCGTCTCCACCAAAGGTTTTCAAGCCCTCCTCCAAAGGATAACAACTATTAACTTACCTGTCTGCCATTGTTTCTGATTATCCTGAAGGCATTATCTCAACTGAACATTTTATAGCTGCAGAACCGGAAGGCTGCTATTACGCGACTCATTAGAAATATATTTGATGTTGTTTACAAAGAGGAGTTTTAATTCCGAGCACAGTTCAATCACAACAAATATTGAATATTGCTATTTTTTTTTAATATGAGGGCAGTGGCTTATACATTTGCTCAATCTGAACAGCTCATAAAGGCCAGCACAGTTTCTGTTCTGTGCCAAATTATAGGACTCTGTGTAACTGTGGCAGATCATGTGACTGAGATTGAATTAGATAGATAATGGGATAGGACAGGCCCTGTCATATCTCAAGAGCTGTAATTGTATCCCCTGGCCTTGAGGCAATTAATTAGACTAGCAATATATCCCAATTTATATATTTTAAAATTATTATTCAAGTTCTGATACTTTTTTTATCAAAAAAAAAAGCAGTTTTGCTTTTCCATTCCTTTTTTCTCCTTTATAATATTTTTACAGCAACACTTTAAAAAAATTAAGACTTATACCATCATGGTCCTGTGGTTGGGCTAGGCAAATACATATTTATACCACATAATTTGTTTCAGATTTCTAAACTGATACCACAATATTACCTGAGATTTGATAAATGATATTCTTTGCTTACTTGTCAAAGGATAGTTTAATTTCTGAATAAATGATTCCCAGTTGTCTAATTTTGCAAGAAATCTCACCGATCTCATCTTTCTCTGTGAGCAAATCAAGGATTTGGACAGGATTTGATTTGGATTATCCTCTGTTCTCTATTCCTCTAAAATAGTTTAAATTAGTCGAAGATTAAACTCCTGTATAAGCTTACTCTTATAGTTCAGAAGAGCTAAGGAGGCACAGTGGTTAGAGTGCAGTACTGCAGGATACTTCAGCTGACTGCTGGCTGCAGTTCAGCAGTTCAAATCTCACTAGCTCAAAGTTGACTCAGCCTTCCATCCTTCTGAAGTCGGTAAAATGGGGGCCCAGATTGTTGGGGGCAATATGTGACTCTGCTTAGAGATGGTTGTAAAAGCACTATGAAGCAGTATATAAGTCTAAGTGTTATTGCTATTCAATCTTTTTCCTTTTCTCCCAGGGCTATTTTCCAATTTCCCCACCTCTAAATAATTTGCCACATAATCATGGCAAATTAACAGCAGACTTCTTGACTGAAAAAGTGACTAGCATCATATTGCAAAATAGTATAGGCCTGCTACGGCTGCTCTCTGAAAAGTAATAGGAATAAACTCAAAACTTACATTTTGTATTTAATCATTTCTTCATAACCCTTCCATTTGTTTTGATAAAAATCCTTATAGGCAGCTTTAGATGAACCCAAGAGAAGAAAATCCTATAAAATAATTTTTATTTGACAGATACAGTGTCCTTATATCAGTATGTATTTTTTATGCTGCAGCTCCATCTAGCAACGATCATTGGAAATTCACAATCTTATTTATTTCTTTATTTATTTATTTAGAACACAGTTTGACCATCTGATAAGCATTGTTCTTTTGGTATAGCGCTTATCAGCAAATAAGTTTTTTTAAAAATAAAGAGGAAACCACCAGAAAATAAAACAAGAGCAGTATAATATTTAAAATCAAAGTAAAATTAACAGAAAAATAAACCAAAAATTTCAAAACAGAAGAGGAGAGGAGAGATACTGCTAATGCAGTTAATGGTAAATACAAACTATTTAAGAATTTCTCACACCCCTAGAAAAATATCATTAATTTGGGTTATTCAGTTTCTATGCTCAAAATTGACTGAACAATTTCAAAATACTTGGGCACATAACTCTGCTTACCCCATCCCCCGAAAAAAAATGAAATTTTTATTGTTTTGGTATAACCCATAAATTATATAGGAATTTTTGGCCTTCCAGAAGTTATAGTACAATTTACAACAGAACCATCTAATACTGGCAATGCAGTTTCACACCCACACTTTAAAATATGATCTTGAAAATAAAGCAATTAGAAAGGATTTTGTCTTTCAGGAAAAAAATGCTTTGTTAGAAAAATGACATTAAATATGTCAAAACAGAATATATAATTCATATTTAATAGATGGCATATAATTACAAATAAAAAAGGATTCAAGAAACACTTAAAGTACCATATTTGAATTTGAGTAGTACTAATGATTGATCTACAAACATAAAAAATGAAATGTTAACATTTTCTAATTTAATTTAGAATTTCACAAACAACCTCTCCTCTGAAGTTGTCTTCTAAACTGCCCCAGCCAGCTATGATACATTACCTTCCTATTAATTGAATCTGATATTTGCCAAGCATTTGATTTATGAGCTATATATTCAGTAGAAGAGATCTCAGGTAGTACTAACACAGCCCCTCAAAAAATAGGTTTTTTTATGACAGACTGGTATCAGTGACAGAAACTATTTTTGCTTCCTTTACAAAGTATTGTTTAAGAATGTCTGCCCCATCAGTAGACAGGACCATAGCATAAACAGAACCTGATTATTTTATAGTTCCTGGTGCTACTCATCAGGGCACTTATCTTCTCCTCTACCCTTCCCCTTTGAGTCCTGACAGCAATTTTCTTGGCAAAAGTTTGGAAATGGTTTCATTTTGACTGCTTCCAAGTACTGAGAGAAAATTACTGATCCAAGGTCACACAGCTGACTTCATGCTTAAGGCAGAACTAAAAAAAAACCTTCTCCCCAACTGGTGCCTTAACCACTACACCCAACTGTCTCTCTTTAACTCTCCCCATTCATTCACAACTCCAATTGTTGCCATTGAAGAACATGTATAGAATTCAGGCAGGGACCAGAAGATTAGGATCTAGATGCCTTTAGGCTGAGGTCAGCTCCTGCCACTTCATGGAAGGTTCCACATAAATATCTTGGCAAAACTAAAGAAGTGGTGTGCCATTGCCTCTTTTTAAACTTCTCAGTATTGTCTACAGCTCTGATAGTCATCACATTCAAATAGTCATAGGTCCAACCCTTCTTACGGTAGTTTTCCAAGGTCAACCAAGGCCAGTTAAGTCCTTCCACATAGCTAGATATAGAGCCCCTTGAGTCAAAGTTGAAGAAATTGTTTTTATCTTGGTCTCCATTTATACCAACAGAGGTTTTCAGATCCTTGTGGGATCAAAATGGCATGGTTTGCTGACCTGAAGCACCAGCTAAGGAGCCTCCTTAGCATTCTACTTCTTCTTGTGTTGCCAATGAAGCTTCCTTCTTTAACTGGACATTATAATTTAATATAATGGTCTGACAGAACTTCCAGGAGAATATACTAGTTCTAAAGTTTGTTGCTGAGATTTTAAAGGAACAGATTTGAATTAACCAATCAATCTCCCAATTCCTTTAGTAAGTCCTCTTATAAATGTTTATTTGTTCTCCATCTGTCTACACAAAGGAGCCAAGAAGTGAGGTACTCTTTTGGGCCTGGAATAGTAATACACTTAGATTTATATACCGCTTCACAGTGCTTTACAGCCCCTCTCTAAGTGGCTTACAGAGTCAGCATATTGCCACCCCACCCCCCCTCAACGATCTGGGTCCTCATTTTACTTGCCTAGGAAGGATGGAAGGCTGAGTCAACCTTGAGAGGGTCAGAATTGAACTCCTGGAGTGAGCAGTGAATTAGCCTGCAACACTGCATTCTAACCACCCCCAATCCCCATACATACATACATACATACATACATACATACATACATACATTTTCTGAAGTTTTCGCGGGTGTTTGTATGTAGGTCTTTGGTTATTCAGGTCTTCTCCCGCGTAAGATTGGAAGTGTCTTGGTGACGTTTCGACGAAGTCTCATTCGTCATCTTCAGGCTGGTGTTCTCGGCTTCGCATATATTGGGTCTAAATAATTGATCCTGCCTACTCCACAGAAGCTGTAAGGGAAACAAAAGAGATGATAGTGGGCCATCCTTGTTGTATCTCTGCCTTGTTTCTGATGCATAAACTAAATCCCATCTCAGAGTTAGCCACTATGGGAAACATGTCATGTACTAAAGGATTCAACAGAGATTTTCCTGTTTTGGCCCAAGAAGATGAAATCAAGGAGAACTAGATACTTAGCAATAAAGTGATTCTTGGAGTTTTTTCAAAAGAGTCACAGCAACATACAGGAAAAAAATATGCCAAGTTCAATTCTCCACACAGATACAACATACACATCATTTCTGTTCTTGTAATTATAAGACTATTATTTTGACTATTATAGCTCAAATTAATAATGCTTATTGCCATCTGCTCACTAAAAAATATGTCAGACTCAAAAGGGTAGGGTAGATTTGAGCTCCAACACAAGTTAGCATTATAGAGGGAAAAAATCCTGCTTCAAACACAAACACAATCTGGGGAAAGCTAACTTGCTGGGCTTCCTTTTGCAGCTTTACTGCTTTCACTTTTTAATATGTGAAGAACATCTCCCTCTAGTGTTTAAAATAATACATTTTTGATTCTCACCGTCCCATGCAAGTCTAAAAGGGAAGGAGGCATTTTCCCCATTCTGCAATATCAGCATAACAGATTTTGAAGTAGTTGTAATATACTTTCAGGAAAAAAAAATAGTGAATATGTTGAACTTTAAGACAGGGGAGAAACTGTAGTCCTCCCATTGTTTCTCAGCACTGATTATGCTGGAATTGTAATTTAGCAGCAATGGGAAGCCAACAGGTTTGCCACCCATAGTTTAAAGATACAGGTTTACCAGCCTTAGCCATTTTAAGACATGTGGACTTCAAATCCCAGATCTCCATGTTGGCTGGGAAATTCTGAGAGTTGAAGTCTATACATCTTAAAATGGCCAGGGTTGAGAAACACTGGTTTAAGGTATCACAATATACTATTATGAGCCTTAGCTTTTGAAGACAATTAGCTGAACTTACTTAACATAAATCTCTTTTATTCCCTTTGGCATTCGTAAGCATAAAAATATTCACAAATCCAAGTATTTTAGACTTGATAGAATTTAGAGTTTGAGTCTGTGTTCTAATAATAATAAAAAAAAAAAGTCAGTGGAAAAAACCTCAGGGTTGAAATGAGGGGCCCTTGGTGCTCCCTGAGCTTGGTTGTTTTCTTCCAGACGTTTCATGACCAAACTAGATAATGTCATCAATGCTGGTCATCAGTTATCTAGTTTGGTTAATGAAATGTCTGCAAGAAAACAACCAAGCTCAAAGACTGCAAAGGACCCCCCTCAGTGGAAAGAATTCAGCATGCTTGTGAATGAACTGGACTGTGGCTTCTTGGCTCCAGCTTAACAGTTTATTCATGAGGCCAAATGAATAATGCAGAAAATTGATAGTTCCGTAAAATATATGCTCTAAAAATACAATATCATAGCAGCTTGGGGGCCGAAATGTTCCTATATATCTCCCAGAATCTGTGTGTACTGAAAAACCAAATTATATCTGTAATCTGTCTGGAAAGAAAAATGTGCAATTCCTAATAGTGGTATCTCAGATAAATATCCGGAAAGCAGCAGATGAGGTGGACAATAGCAAAGAGCTTTAGCACCAATCCCTGCATATACTGGCATTCATCAGGACTGATTATGGTCTCCAGTATGACAGTACGAATATATTAATGTATTAACATACAGAATCCTTTTTCCATAATAAAATGGTACTTAAACAACCTACATATATTTAACATCATGGCAGCAGAAGCAAACGGCATTATATTTCATCGGATGTTTCTATGTACATATTTCTTTTGAAATCAAAAGGGAAAGTGTAGCAGATTTTTAGATTTTCCAGTGGGGGAAGGGGGAGGCAACCTCACATATACACATTTCCTTCCTAATTGCGATGAACTATTTGCAAACTGTTTTCTCAGACCAAGCAATTCTTTATATTGCAAATGGGGTTCAGTGGCATATAAACCTTTCTCCTTTAATAACCAAAGAGAGCATCGTTTGCACCAATGGATGGAGGCACAACACTGCCTTCACCATTGCAATGAAGGGAAAGCCCATTCATGTAGGTACTCTAAATTGGCACTGGAGATCAGATGGAACCACAAATTCCTTAAGTACCAGAAAATTAGAATTCGGGCAGATGAATGAAACTGGCTAGAACTGTAACATGGCATGGCTAAAAGGCTTCCAACTGCTATGAATTCCAGTGAGTTCTCTGACCTGGGGGGACCTGTTTGGCATGTTAACGCTTTAAGTTAAGTGCCTCCAATGTACATTTAATTTAGATTTAATAACACCATTTTTCCCTTTATGGAAGCTCAATTATTGGAAGTGTTTCTTGAGGTTCAGCAATTATTTAAGAGGTATATTTACAGCAATGCAATTAGTTCAAATAGCATGTTCTTATAAGTAGCATACTTGGAACAAGTTTAAATATTTAACAAAAAGGATTTTTATAGCACAGTAATTTGGTAATAATCCCTAATAAAACTTATCCCAGTAGTCTATTCAACAAACCACCCCAGAAAATCATAGGCCAGTGTCAAATTTACCCTTTTTTTTGGGGGGGGGGTAAGGTTGTATTAGGGAGTTTAGGCTTCAACCATAGAAAATTCTGCATGAGATCTATTATTCAGTGGTTATCAATAAACCACTTTATAACTTGGGCCCTGGTTATTCTGGGACCATATTCTTCAAATAGAACCTGCCCATCCTACATGCTCTGGAGAGGATCTTGGAAGGAATGGGGGGGGGGGGTGCCAAGCAAATTCTCAGTTTTTACCATGCGGTTAAAACCTACCTTGCCCCTTTCCTGGTTATGTTTTATAAAATGTTGAGGAGCCCTCTTCTGGAGGGCATCTAGATCTGTCTAACAATAGCAACAGTTTTTATTAAAAGCTTTATTAATAGTGTTTACTAGCTTAAATGGTGTGGTTTTATGAACATTTTATTGATGTTATATCTGATATAAGCTGTACAGAGTCATAAGAATAGGTAGCATATAAATGTTGTATTTGACATGGTAGAAATCTTCCAATACTTGATGGGCTTTCACATAAAGAGAAGAGGAGGTCAACCTATTTTTCAAAGCACCTGGGGACAGGACAAGAAGTAAAGGATGGAAGCTTATCAAGAAGAGGTCCAACCTAGATCTAAGGAGCGGTTTCCTGTCAGGAAGAACAATTAATCAGTGGAATGGTTTCCTTCCAAAAGTTCTCCATCACTGGAGATTTTTAAGAAGAGACTGGACAGCCATTTGTTTGGAATGGTATTGCTTGAGCAGGAGGTTGGATTAGAAGACCTTCAAGGTTACTCTGTTACTATTTGTATGCTGCCCATTTCTATGACTGTGGACAGATTAGAAAATAAAACGAATACAAACATGATTTACTATTTTGTTTTGGACATCCTTTTATTGTAGCCAGCTATATTTTTCATTTCTTCTGTTTTATTCCCCCCCCCCCCCCCCCAGTTTTAAACCATACTTAAATGCTATGTTGCTTGTACAACTAATTTAGAGATCTTAGAGAACAGCAAGAGACATAAAATAAAAAATAAAATAAATGAATTAACCTATTTCAGTTTTCTGAAACACAGACTGAACTTCTTTTTGTTAATTTGTGTGCATAATATAGAGCACGAAAATCACTTATTTATTCTTCAATCACAGTGAAACTATGAACAGCTCATTAAATCAATTATGCTCTTTTGGTCACTCACACCAGATCTGACTGGCCTGAAGCAGTGTTTCAAAGCAGTTCATGCCACTAATAAACCACACTTTAATTATGAAACCAAAAGTCTCCACTGCTTCATCTGGACTTTGTGATACAATTTATTTGTGGCACAGTTGTTCTGAGTTGTTCCAGAGGGCAGGTTAAGGAACAATGGATTTAAATGCAAGGAATTAGTTTGTAGTTGAAATCAGGTAGGGAAAAATCCTAATGATGACAGCTGTTCAACAATAAAAGAGGTTCTCCTACAGTGGCCATCTTTTTAATATACATCTTCTGTATAGAGTTTCCTGCTTAAGCAGGGGGTTGGACTACCAAATCTCAAGGTCCCTTCCAACTCTGTTATTCTATTAAAAGCCCGTAGTAGTAGATTTCTGCACTAGGCAGGTGCTTGGAGTAAACGATCTCTAAGTTCACTTCCAAGCTTTAACCTTCTTCGACTTTGAAATTGTAAGTTTTTGCCCATGTTTGCTTGCAAACTAAACAGTGATTTATGAACTCACAATGTAAAGCAACAATGCTTTACAACAATGTAAAGCAACAATGATTTTCTGCTAATTAACGAAACAACAACAAGATTCTCTGCCTCTTAAGCCAATCCCTGAAATCAAGATTTTCTATCACAGAAAGAGGTCTTTGATAAGATTAATGTCTGCCTCTCTCTTACTCTCTAAAGTTCATGTCTGATATTGCAACCCACCAGCCTCTAAGTTTATATACACGGGCAAGCAATTGATATAAACTCCAGGTAAACCGCTTCAAACTCGATTGCAGGAAATACGATATCAGCAACAGAGTGGTCAACGCCTGGAGTGCTCTACCCGACTCCATTGTTACAGCCTCAAACTCTCACATTACATTGGTCCAGCATCTTGCTTGAGTAAATTGGTATGTTGTATAAAATTCAGAAGAACTGAGCATAATACTGAGGAGAAGTAGCCAATCATTTATTTCAATAGTCGTTGGTTTCCAGCTTCACAAGGTGAGAGGAAGAGAGAACAATAGAAAAGTAAGAGCTTTTGTATGCATTTTGAACTGTAGACAGCAAAATTCTAGAACTCTGATTACTTGTCAGGATTTGGGGCTTTATAGGAAAAACTGGATAAGTTTGATTGCATAGCCTTTTTATTGCTAAGAGAAATGGTACTTTTTAGAGGTAGTAGCAGTGCTGGAAATAGCTGATGGGTCTTATTAACCAGCTGAGGAACATGGATGAAATGAGTTGCAGATAGCCCAGTTACTTTCTTAGGGTATTCTTAATTAAAAGATGAGGTAAAAGATGAAATTAAAAGATAACGGTGTTCTTAATTAAAACTAATTGCAACCAGCCTTCCTTCCTTTGATGTAGAGTTGGCCATGCCCACTCAGTCACATGACCCCACCCAGCCACACCCACTCAGCCACACCCACCCAGCCAGTCATTAGGGCAGAGAACTGGTTGTTAAAAAATTTGGAGCTCACCACTGAGATCCTCCCTTAGTCAGTTGCACTGGTTTATCTCTTGGCTACTTCCAGCCATTTTCTTTTTCATTTATGTTTGTTAATGGCAAGCCATGCTTCTTTTAAGAAAGGGAGAAATTAGGGGCAGATATAGTTCTTTTAGATCTGACGGGATTATGTAAAGCAGGGAATTGAACCTTGGTTCCTGTCATGCACTGAATATAAAATCTCACCTCGTTTCTGCCATAACAGATGGAAAATATTATGAATATGAAAAGAACAATCTCTGCCAAGGAAGAAGCAGAAGATTCTGGTAGAGAGGCTCTTCCCCAAAACTTTAATGTATTTTGTCACCACATATATAAACAGATACAGAACTGATGCAATGCTTACATTTTTGGCCTTCAGAAAAGAATTGACAAGTCCCTCCTCAAAGATTTCAAACTCAAAGAGTCAAGGATGGATAAATCCTCTTATAAACTAGTGACTGGTCTGGAAATGAAAGGAAAAGCATAAGAATGAATAGGAGGTATTTCAAATGAAGGCAGTAAACAGAGAACTATGCAAGACTGTTTGGTTGAGTCAGGGGAGGAGTTATATCATTTGCAAATATAATCAAATTATTCAGGATAGTGAAAACTGAACAAGTGAAGAAAAACTGCCTTCTCAATGGGCAATAAAGGGAGTCATGGCAAATTAAATCCAGTAAAAGCTAAGCCAATGCAAAATGATGCATATCATAATAAAATGACAAGAGAAAACCCAATCACAGGAGTTGGCATGCAAATAGATGACTTTCAAACCAGTTTTGCAAAGAGAAATGGAAGAAACACTAAAAGCCAATGGAAAATGTCAGCTATGTCTATACCTTCATGAAAAGAGCAAATTCCAATTCAAGAAGTGTTAGAAAATGGGTTAGAAATAAAAGATCATGTGTCAAACTCCTTTGGTGAGACAAAACCTTCAAAAGAAGCGTATAGGTCGTCCTTGACTTACAACCACAACTGAGCCCAAAATTTCTGTTGCTCAGTGAAACAGTTGTGAAGTGAATTTTGTCCCATTTTATGACTTCGCTTGCCATGAATCTGGCTTCCCCATTGACTTTGCTTGTAAAAAGTCACAAAAGGTGATCATATGATCCTGGGACACTGCAACCATCATAAATATGAATCCGTTGCCAAGCATGCAAATTTTGATCATGCGACTGTGGAGATGTTGCAATGGTCGTAAGTGTGAAAAATGGCCATAAGTCATTTTTTTCAGTGCCCTTGTAACTTTGAACAGTCACTAAATGAACTGTTGTAAGATGAGGACTACCTGTACTATGATAGGGAAAGTCCTGCTCTCTAGTGGATAATTGCTGCAGGAATATATTGAGATATGCATACCATTTCTTCTGATATGCATAAAGGTAGGAAGAGGGATTACTTTTGTCTTCTATGACTTCCTATGTCTTCTTGGTCTTGCCCTTATAAGAGCATCTGTTTGTTTGAACTGCACATGTATAATTCTAGAAAAACAGAAATTGCTTGGACTGAGAAATATAATAGGAACATATAATGGGATAATAGCAGTGGTGGGATTCAGCCAGTTCACACCACTTTGGGAGAACCGGTTGTTAACTTTCTGAGCAATTTGGTGAACTGGTTGTTGGAAGAAATCATTAGGGCAGAGAACCGGTTGCTAAATTATTTGAATCCCACCATTGGATAAAAGAGGTGGAAATGAAGACTGAAATAGGTGGATATTGTCAGAACTGAATGACCTATTTTGAAATAATCCTCTCCCAATGCTCTTTGTGACTTGCCCTTCAAATGGAATATTCAGTTCAGTTCTAATAATGATTAGATAGATAATTCAGTTCTAATAATGATTAGCTAGAATAATTGATTATATAATGATTATATTGTTAAAATTTAATCTGAGTTTTTCACACAGTGCATTCAAGTTTTGTTTTGTTTTGTTTGTTTTCTATAGCCACTTTCAATCAAATTTCAAGGATAACTGTTTGATGAGAGCTGGTGACATTTGGAATAGGCCAGGATTGTCTCTTTTTTTAATATGATCATATATAAATCTGAACGGAAAGATTACTTGATGAAAAAGGATATTTTCCCATATATATATATATGAATACCCGTTCTCCACTATGTGATCGGGCTTGATAAACCGACACTTACAGCTTGAAAATTAATGAATAGTTATGATCAGCCTCTCCTCTCCCCTTCTCTCCCTCAGCCTTGCCCCACAGAAGCCTCTCCTATCATATCCCCTTCTTGCTGCTGTGAAAATAAAACTGAAATTGAAACTCTTCTCCTCTGCTTGTGTTTTACATTTGGAACAGATTTATTTTCAGGTGGGGAGGGGGAGTAGAGCTCCTTAGTATCAGAGTGTGTTAATAATAATATAGGAAATACTAACACTCTGATGGTCATTTCGAAAAATCCTTTCTTAGTGAGCACCTAGAAGCCAACATATGCAAAAATAGCAAATTTCAAGTTTGTAGGCTTTACAGTTCTGGAGATTTTGTGATGATGCATGAGTAGTATTTTGCTTTTATATATATATATAGATTGTTAACAGACGGTTTTGAAATTTTAATCTTGTCTTTTTTTGTTTGCCTGTTAATTATATTGTAGAAAGATGACAGGTTTGCAAATTTAAAAACGTTGGACCTGTTTCACAAGAGGTAGGAAACTAATGTCGCAATGTATTTATCAGTACTCAACTTGGGGGGGGGGATAATATATGAGTATGTGTTTGTATCTTTTTTTGGCACATTTTTAATGTCTTTTGTTGTTGTTGTTGTTGTTTCTATAAACTCCCCCTTTTTGGTATAAAAAATTTCCCATATTTTAAAAGGCTCTTTTGTTGCTTATGCCATTGCTTCCGGCCAATGAATTTGTGGTCACTAACTCTCTAGCTTTTGCTTTGAGCAAAATCTGTGTAAATGGCAAATGAATACTTTATATACAGTAATTCAGATTTTACAGCGTAAACTTGCTAGCACATGTAAATTTTGTTCACCAAGAGGAGATAGAGGCAAAAGAGAGGCAAACACCTAGCAACTGAGTCGGGATACATAGTCACTATAGTAATCCTGCAGAAACGTCATCTTATGATTTCTGAGGTAAAATATTCCAAACAATCTTTGATCAATTTTGTTTTTAACTGCCATAATTTAGCTGTTTGTCATCTGATTTTCTGTTTGCTGTAACACTGATGGCAGCATTTATTTAATACACTTTGTATAACTCCTCACCTTCATTACATGTTCATCATCTTTTGGATCATTATAAGAATTTTATTAGTTAATGAATACTTTGAAAAGAACTGAGAAATAAAATGATGTAATTCTGCTATCCTTTCTTTTACATTTGGATGTTATTATTGTAATAATAATTACATTCAGGAATTGGAAGTACAGAAATTAGAAAATTTATCAGGCCACTAAGAGGAGCTCTTGTCAAAATGATTTTTGAAAACACAGCTCAGTGACCCTTCGTATTCATTGTTTTTGATTAAAATAAATGTGTATATTGTACAGGACAATTTGGATCCTTATTTCTGAGCCAAATTGGCCAAGAAAAACTGTTTCTACCCTTTCCAAATTCATAGTAATATATTATTGTTCATATTTGTCAGTTTTAGAAGGAAAACATATTTGAACTATGTTGTGTTGTTAATAGCAAAACAATTATGTACAGCAAAGTGGCTGTAATTTATCTTCACTTCACACCTTGAAGGAAGCACAGTACTCATTCAATGAAGAAGGAAATGCATTTTTCTTCCAGCTCATGTCTGAGAATGGAGTATTTGGGAAATCCTCCTCCGATTATTACTGGACTACAGGCCTGGAACCTAATACCAAATGCAGGAATGTGACCATTTTTCTTAACTTCTAGAAGCAGAAGTAAAGAGCTGGCATTGCTGTTCAAAGCAGCTTTGCAGACATGCTTCACACAAGACCTCATCAAAGTAAAGCATCTCATCAAAGCTTTGTATTGCCCTAATATGCTCATCAAGACTGCAGTTATTTTTTTCCCATCAGAAATAGCTCTGAACAATATAGAAAGAATCTTGATACATTACTAAGGGCATAACATTTAAGTTACTTTTGCTATCCCATGTTCATGCTATCCGGATTCTTATCTGGTCCAGGAAAAGCCTGTTCAGACTGAAGTACATTAGTAATAATTTAAGAAAAGCCATCACTTTCAGTCATTTTGATGATAATACATCCAGGTTTAACCTTGGCTATATTGTAATTTAAAGTTTGTAGTTTCCTAGGCTATAATCCCATAAATCCTTAGTTAGGGACAAGCTTCATTGAACTGGTGAAGATTTACTTCTGAGTCAGCATGCATAGAATTGGGGCTGTGTGATGTTGTAAACTGGTGCTCTTTATACAATGCATCTTTACATAAACATTGGCTCTTGCCATTAAAAGAACTAATCTGAGAGCTAATTGCATAGTTTCCAAGCTTAATTTTCATTGCTCTGCTTGTGGAAACTGCAGTGTTCTTTAATTGCTTTTAATAAACACCTACAATTTCCTAGAGATAAATACCTTATTGGAGCCATTTCTCTTTCAACAACTTGAAAGAAGTTAAAAAGCAAATCCTTTCCTTTTCTTTGAGTCACCTATAAACTCCCATAAAAAGCCAGTTCATTTTATATATAATATGAATTATTATATTTCATTATTTCCTTGTGGGAGAGTATGACTCCAGCAACATACACACAAAATGAGAATTTTCTCAGCTGCTGATCTGAACTCATCAGTTTAGCCAAATATTTGCTTTTAATTTTAATTTTTTAAAAAATTAATGGGCCAATTATTGACTAACTTCTAACAAAGGGAGAGTTACTAATTATGGGCTGCAAGCTATAGATCAGTAGAGATACAGAAAATGACCAGTTTGGATTTTCACAGTCCAGATCTGTAAACCTTAGAAGTGCAGTCTTTCATCCAGAATTGATATCTGCACTATTAGATGTTATATTGCTCTACTTGTCATAAATGTGACAGACACTGACATGGAATGAAATCTAATCTTGAAGAGAACATGTGGCAGTGACAAAACGTCCTCCTGACAGTGAGAATAATCAACCAATGCAACAGCTTGTCTTCAGAAGTTGTGGGAGCTTCATCACTTGAGACTTTCAAGAAAAGATTGGACTGTCATTTCTCAGAAATGGTGTAGGGTCTTCTGCTTGAGTGGGGGATTGGACTAGATGACCTATAAGATCCCTTCCAACTCTGTTAAATCTGTTATCTGCCACTTCCAACTTTGTAACCCTGGACTTTTACTTTTATGAAGTTATAGACTCCAAAGTCACAAGAGTGACACAGTTGTTGGAATGGGAGGCTGAGACACTCCAAATTTTAAAGATAATTATCTATCTGGAAGTTAGGAGCAACATAGCCCTCCTGACAGTGGATGGGGTCTATGGAGCATTTTTTATGAATAATAGACTATGGCTGTGAGAATTGGACCATAAGAAAGGCTGAGCCCCAAAGAGTTGATGCTTCCAAACTATGATGTTGGAGAAGACTCTTTTTAAAAAAAAATTTTTTGTTTTTAAATATCTTAAACATAAAATACATCTTTTAAGAGCAAAGGTTTGGTCCGGTATTAGATAAGTACAATTGCCCACACTTCTTTAACCAATTTGATTCCAAATTTCATCCATTTACATCTTTAAAAAAAAACACACATCAAATCACCAATTTTTTATCATACTATCTAAGATCTTATTCTAAACACTTGGCTTTCTATTGTATCACCATAAATCATAAGTCACAAATAAACACAGCTGCTTTTTGTTTGCAATCTTTCATTTCCAAATAACCACCATTCTAAATTTTTATCATTTTGTCAATCAGAATTCTATATATATTCCTTAATCTTGAGACCCATTCCATCAAATCTATATTTTAACCTCTATTGATTTACATTTAATTTCCTTAATCTTGTCATGAAATATGCTTCTCATTTTACATAAAATCACTTCAGAATCGGTTCACATTATCATTCATTCCACATTTCCATCCATAATTTTATCTAGTTCCCAATCTACTTTATTTTGGCTGATTTCCAGCATATTCTCCATTACTCCTAGATCTATTATTTAGCTGGTTCACAACTAAATTAATGATTTTCCAGCATATTCTCCTTGACTCCTCTCGCTGATTCCCAGCATATTCTCCTCCACTCCTAAATCTATTATTTAGCTGGTTGATAGCAAGCTGTTTTCCAGCATAATCTCGATGTTGGAGAAGACTCTTGAGAGTCCCTTGGACTGCAATAAGATCAAATCAATCAATCCTAAAGGAAATCAACCCTGGCTGTTCTTTGGAAGGACAGATACTAAAGCTGAAGCTCAAATACTTTGGCCACCAAATGAGAAGAGAGAACTCATTGGAAAAGACCCTGATGTTGGGAAAGATTGAAGGCAAAAGGAAAAGAGGATGGCAGAGGATGAGATGGATGAGATTGAGTCATCCACTCAATGAACATGAATTCGGGAAAACTCAGGAGACAGTGGAGGACAAGGGCACCTAGTGTGCTATGGTCCATGGGGTTGCAAATAGTTAGACACAATTTAACAACTGAAGAACAACAACGAGGACACTGAAAATTAGTAACATATTTTCATTGACATTTCTGGACTGAGAACCCAAACCTTGTTAACTGATTGCCTGAGTAATTGACTTGGTCTTGTTTTCCAACTTTTGAACTTATTCTTTGTATTATTCCTTTGTACCTTGAACTTGACCAATGCCTTTTAATGCTGCTTCTTTTAGAATAAATTTTGATCATTCTATCTGCCTGCTTAAGCTTTAGCTTGGAAGCTTGTTGTTGAATGTCTTAGTTCCATAGCTGTCCACCTCAAGAAAAAGATACGAGTAGCCAGAATAGCTACTACACAGGAGTGAAATCTACTTACCTTCCTTACTGGTTCAGAAGTGCACGCGCCGCATACATGCACATGCAGACCTTCTGCGCATGCGCAAAACCTTCTGTGCATGAGCAGAAGGTAAAAAACACATGAGCAGAAGGTTAAAACCAGGAAATAATGACACCCGGGATGGGTGGGCGGAGCTTTGCTCCACCATCGCTACCAGATCGCTGAACCACCAGCCAAAATCGCTACCAGATCGGGTGATCTGGTCCGATCTGGGAGCATTTCACCCCTGCTACTACATCAGATTCCCTGACCTGGTCATTCTGGGTTTTGTGGCCTTAGCATGAACTGGAGGAAGTTGCACTGGGTCGAGATCAAGTATGATTCTATAAAACCCTCATTCAAAATGTGTTTATGCCTCACAGAACAAAATACTGAACAATAATCAACATTACATATCTGAGTTTCTTTTTTAACAGGTATCTAGAGACTTTGATGCATTATTCTTCTAGCAAAACAGACCAAAAAACTGTAAGGTTTTTTGTTACATAAACTGTATGTAATACTTTATAGCCATACGATAGTGTAGCTACTTTTCCCTAGGATATTTTCTATCTTTTATCCAACATAATCCTGAGGATAAAATTTAGGTAATCATTTGGTTGTTTATTACATCATTGGGAAAAGTGCATCCCTGCAAATATTATTGAATTCCAACTGCTGAAGAACTGTGGAAATAGTGGTTGATCCACATCTGGAAACCATGTGGAAACCATTTACTCTCTAGTATTAATATTTCAGAATTCCAATATATAAATATCCATGTATAATCATTCTAACTGAATTTGTGAATATCTAACAAATTACGCTAAGGCTAGTGTTATTATTTCATTTGAAGATTTTAAATTATTTATTTATTGAAAATATATCTGAAGCATTTTAATATCAATAACCTCTATAAAATTAACATTTATTAAACAACTTTAACAAGCATGCAGAAGTCATAAAATCTCTTCTAAATAGTGAAATTAATTACACTTACTGTAGAAAATTAATGTGTTGTATGTATGCCTAGTGAAACCAAATTTTAGAAAGCAACAGGGGACCTGAAGTTCTCCAGATGTTACTGGTCTAATCATCATGGTCAATGATTAGGAGCTGTGACCCAGTGGTATTACAACTACCAACTGCTAAAACTGCAGAGGTGGGAATCAATAATTCTTAGCCAAGACAAAATTATGAAAACAGAGACTTCGACTCTCAAGATTTGGAAAAGAACAATCCAAAATCTATTGAGTTGAAAGGATAAGAGGAAATTAAATCACGGGGTTGACATGTCATCAGACTTTGGGCTGTTCCTTTCCCAGACTCTCTCTATATGGTCTAATTCCTGCGTTCTGCAATAGGTAAAATCTGTGAGACCATATTTAATTTGTGAGCTCTGAGAAACATCTGGGAAGATCATCGATTTTCCAGCTTTGTTCTAGAATATGCAGATCACATGCCCATTATAGGACATAATTTTGAAGATGAGCATCATAATTCTGTGTGATATCTGCTAGTAAAGAAATTTTGGGTTGTATCTTCAATCCCACTGAAATAGCATATGGATATGCCTGTGTGCAATGCAAAAGTAGCAGGAGACTGATGTTAATCTCACAAAAAGAATTCTTATTCTTATTCTTATTATTGCAAATGTGATTATTTAAAATTAGTGGCAAAATTTTCTAGGAGGAGAATTTTTCTGTAGGGTTTACAGTATTGTTATTTCTGACTCAAAGATGTCTGCCAGTTTACTGCTTTGCCTAGAGATGGCCACTTTGTTTTATAACTGATACAAAAAGAACAGGGGGTAGATGGTGGTATGTATCACATTCCAAGATGTACGGGTGTATGAACCCCTCATTATGTGAGAGATACCAGAACAGATACAAAGACACGTTGGGCATTTAGCTTTAATATAGATTTGATTCCAGTATCTGGGGAGCCCTCTCATAATGATTGAGAAATTGTTTTGGGTTTGATCTTGTCTGTAGGAAAATAGAAATCTACCCCAAATTGGAGCCTGGTGGAAGAAAAAAAAGCTGTAGATAAAGTATTGTGAATCTGAGTGGTTTTGGCTGTTAGTGTTAAACAGAGCCTTAAAATAGAATCTATCTCCCTTTTTAAAATCTTTTTCTTTTCTACTTTTGCCTCCCTAAGGAAAAGTTGGAAAGGGCATGATTTTAATCCTTTAGCAGTGCCTTAGCAGTTACATTGTAATTCAGCTTTTGACCCTGAACATGAATTAAAAGAACTGAAAGATATCTTATCCCATTATGGTGTTTTAATTCATTCAGAAATTTAAGAAATAATATAAATATGCAACACACACAACTATTTCTTGTGTTAGCCAAGAATCATATAATGCCTGAATTTCATTTCATTTGGAGTTTAGTGTTTTCCTTCCCACAACTAAATTAGTTTTCCTCTGAGTAATATTCCATTCAACTAATGAATTGAAATGTGCTCTACAAGAGTGTATGTCTCAATAAATTCATTAATATTTAAAGTGTTCCTGGACTGTTTAGTATGCTCATGGAGATATCTTTGTTTGAAATCCATTTTTTCCAGAATTTGTGAGCCTAAGGCTTGTTTCTTATCTCGCCCAAGATATAATTTCAAGGCCAAGTAGTCAACAAACAGGCCAATATTTTGATAACCTGCTTGCACTTGATTTTGGATTAAAAATCTACTCCTGCTGCTATAGACCCTAGACCATGGGTGTCAAACTCACAGTGTCATGTTGTTGTCACATGACGTATCACGTCTTTCCCCTTTTCACTAAACCTGGGGTGGGCATGGCCAGTGCATGATGCATCTGGATTGTGGGCCGCGAGTTTGACACCCTTGTGACATATCTCTGTATTAGAAATAATGAGTAAAAGCCCATTTTCTCAATTTAAGAGAAATGTTTTTAAATACAATACAATTTTCCATGAAGGCCAATTAACTTAAATATTTAAATCTCTACATTTAAAAATAAATAAATTGTAAGATTTAATTTATTGGATAGAACTGTTATTCATTCTCTAAGGATTTAATTATAGATTCAGCTTCCTGTATGGGGCAGAGGGTGTGTCACACATATTCATTTATGCAAACCTGATTAGATAATGTTTGTGAAACATAGTTTCATATTCCTTTGTTTGAAATTAACTCCATTGCAGTCCATGTGCCAGAATTAACATACAGTGATGTGAGTGTTTAACTGTATAATGCCTGATTCACATCTATGTGCTCCTGCAGAAAAGCAAAGATTTAATTTCTAATGGTGTCATTTTTTTAAATACAGTTCATTCCAGTTGTTAACATGAATAAATGTGACAAGGACTAAACAGTGTGAAATTTCTCCAAGTTACCTCAACCTCCTACATAGGCCAAAATGTAATCTCCTCTATTTGGTCATGTTTATTAAGTCAAAGTTTGTTATGATATCTTTATCTTAGGTTTGGAGATAACACCAGGAATTACATTTGGAAATTCATGTGTTTAGGTGCTCTATCATTCAGTTTTGGTCCCCCAGCATCATAGGAAAATGCTCCAATAAATATTTAATGTAGTATTATACTAACATTATTCTTCCATGTTTCCAAATGTTTTCCTTCCTTGCAAAATTTTTTACTTCACTTTTCTACTTATTTAGATTATGTCTAGAATTTCTTTTAGTGAATTGCTACTATTGTTTTCTTGTAGCCCCAGAAGACTTACACTTCTCTCTAAGGAAAGTGCCAAATCCCACGAACTACCCAAGGGGATTTTACTGGGTTTTTCTTCTTCTACTTTGAAAATATTTTCAAAAGCAATTTCCTTTTCATCAACCTGAAAGTGAATGATTGAAAAACAAATGCAAAAGAAATATTCAGCACAGCACTACTGTATCTTCAACCTCAAACAGAAACAAATATAGCTAGAGTTTGTGATGGGGATGAAGTTGGGATATACGGTACAATTATAAAAAATAATTTCAAATGAATGGCTATGTTCCTCCACCTTACTGGTATTAATCTTTACGAGCACTAAAGATGCAAAGTGGGCTATCTCTCATCAGCTTTCTGGATTTGATGAGAGTAGTGTGCATTTGGAACCCAAAATAGGGAAATGAATTGTAAAGCAGAGACATAAAATATGCAGTGGACAACTGTGTTGTGAACATTCATTTTGCTTTGTTTTTAGTCTATGCTAAAAATAATCTAGTTGAATATGAACAAACAGTTATAATTATGAGAGATAAATCAAAGTAATATCTTACATTTTCCTAAGATGCTTCAGAAACAATAAATTCTGAAATGACCATGCATAACAACAACAAAGCCAGTCCTTTAATTATTTTTTTTATGACTTCCTTTACTTCTCACTGGCTCAAGGTTGACTCAGCTTTCCATCCTTCTGAGGCTGGTAGAATGAGGACCCAGATTGTTGGGGGCAATAAATTGACTCTGTAAACTGCTTAGAGAGGGCTATAAAGCCCTGTGAAGCGCTATGTAAGTCTAAGTGCTATTGCTATTACTTCTCTGTTCTCCCAAGACCAACTTTAAGAGAAATTTATGAAGGCATATGACAAACAATCCATTACTTCCAATTCTAGCTCTAACCAATGTTATCAATGAATACTAATTTTACCACTAAAAAGTGCATAGAATGTTTCCCCCTCCCCACATTCTAGAAACATTTCACGGAAGAGGAGAACATTATTAATAAATTTTCTTGGTCAGCACATGGTGTTTTTGCACTTATTTAGTTGTGAGATGGCCAGTGTCACCTTACCTGACTTCTATGGCTCAATTAAGCTCCAAGGACAATCCTCTCATTGGGCCTTTTCAAATGGGAAAGTGTAAGCTGTCGGGGGAAATAGTGATTTGCTGAGGAGGGGAAGTTTAAAGTGATGAAAAGAATGTAACTGAAAACAGTTCCACTAAGAGTAACATTTTCAGTCACCTCCAGCAATAAAGTCAAAAACACTCTCAGGAGAAATCTTAAATACATTTCTGAGAACAATTTAACAAACTGCAAGTGTTTTCATACCGGAGAAATACAGGGAACACTCTGGAGAAATTAAAACGCAGGTTTCCACAAATATCCATTGCAACTGCAACATTCGTCTGACTGCAGGGCTGTTGGCCATGCAGGCTGGGAATGAGGTGTTATTGTGTCCATCTGAAGGATTATCATGTTCATGAGCATCAATGGGGATCCCAATTGTACTTCGAGGGGAGGTGTTGGAGTGAAAGAGGGCTCATGTTAACTTCCAGAAAATTGGATTGAGAATAATATTATGGATGATTTACTAATAGAGATTTGATCTTTGCAGATTGGATCCTCCTTTCCCCCAAATGTTCCTCCTTTTCATCCCTTCTTTTTTCTTCCCCCCTTCCCCGAACATTTTTCCCTGGATATTTTATCCAGGGAAAAGTGTTTGAGACTTTGTTTCTTCTGCTTCTTCCTTCTGAGCCATATTAAGCATTCACACAAGGGGTGGGTTCTACTTACCTTTATTAGAGGTTTGCAGTGGGAGTGCACATGCATGCTTCTGCGCATGCCCAGATCACCCATGATGACATCGTGGCAGGTGAGTGGAGCCTCCCGCCAGTTTTACTACCAGTTCTATAGAACTGGACCGAACGAGAGCAACCCACCCCTGATTCACATGTGTCAAAGGTGACATGCCATACATTTGGTATGACATTCCAGCATTCACCAACACTACCAACAACTATTTTTGAAAGCAGGCCATCACAGGATTTTTGGAGGCTGTGGAGGCCATAGAAGAATGGGATGTGCTGTCATGTGGCTTCCCTTTTTTTTTTTTTTTTTTTTTTTTGACGCTGCACAGAGTTCCCAGAAGAGCATTCTCCAAAGCCACTTGAAGAATTCATGCAACAGCCTCAGGTAGGTTGCGGGGGCCTGCCAACAGAAAGAGAACATGACATAAAGGTAAGGGGCCCATGGAAGGGATCTAGTACAACTCGCCACAGCCAACTCACCATAGCCAATTTACCACGGGACAGTTTGCTCTAGGACAAAAATTATATAATATCAAATAAACTGTGGAATAGAATCCTTGAAGAAAAAATGCAAAAGGAGGCGGAAAATGAATGACAAAAATTAAAATAATGTTTAAAATATATTAATTTTAAATTAATTTTAAATTATTAAATAAAATGGTTGAATTGTCCTGGAGTGAGTTGTCCCATGGCAAGCTGGCCAAGGCAAGTTATCCAGTGACAAGCTGGTCATGGTGAGCTGGCTACAGTGAGTTAATCATGGTGAGTTGACAGTGGTGAGTCGTCCCATTCTGCATGGAAGATCCTGAGGAGTCCTGAGCTACAGAGGCAATCAGACCATTCCCAAAGTTTGCATGCCTTGGGGAATGGTGTGAAGTGGCCTTTTTGAGTGGTGGTAGCGCTTCTAGGGCTACTTAGGGACCAGCCTAAGCACTATCAAGTGCCATTGTTCAGAGTGGTTTACATGGGAAATGGGGGAAGAGATAACAAATTGTTTTTCTTTTGTTTGGGGGAGGAAGTGATATGCTCACAAGTCAAGTGAGGCACTTTCCAAATTTTTGACACACTGAAACCAAAAGGTTTGCTATCACTGCAGTAGGATTTGTGCATTCTTAATTTAATTTAATTTAATTAATTCAATTTATATGCCGCCTCTCTCTGAAGACTCAGGGCGGCTCACAATACATTTTAAAAAATCATTATAAAAAACATTTAAAAATTAAAAACATTAAGAACATTAAAAACTCATTCATGCCATTCATGGCTGGATCTCGCCAGATCATAAGAGCAAGATCAATGGCCCCAGACCTGCCGGAAAAGCCAGGTCTTCACCACTTTTCGGAAGGCCAATAGGGTGGGGATGGTCTGGACCTCAGGAGGTAACTGGTTCCAGAGAGCTGGGGTAGCTACAGAGAAGGCCCTCCCCTGCAGGCCCGCCGGCAGCACTGCTTAGCTGACAGGACCCACAGGAGACCAACTCTGTGGGATCTTAGGCGGTCTTGAAGATAGCCTGGCTCTGAGCCATGTAGGGCTTTAACGGTAATAACCAACACCTTGAATTATGATCGGAGACCAATAGGGAGCCAGTGCAGCTCATGGAGAATTGGTATAATGTGGGTGTACCTAGGTGCACCCATGACAGCTCGTGCGGCTGTGTTCTGGACCAACTGTAGTCTCTGAACACTTTTCAAGGGTAGCCCCATGTAGAGCGTGTTGCAATAATTTAACCGTGAGGTGACAAGGGCACTAAGCACTAAGGCATTCTTCTTAGTGTAATATTTATCATGGCTTGATGTAGTTTCTTTAAAAAACTTAAGGGGTTTGGTTGTCTTATACTGTTACTGCTGCTCCCTTTCTCATTACTAATTTAATAGATTCTTGCATGGCTTCCCTTCTGTTCTAGGTTGCTCAATTGCTTAAGCTCATTGGTGTGTGGAGTCATTATTCTGTATGGTTTATTTTGTAAGGATATTTTAGTCATATCCAGGGGGAAGGCAGATATATGTCTATTTACAAAAAACATGCATTTGTATTTGTTGGAATACATGTTAGAATGTATTTTGTATTGAAACAACTACAGAATTATTCCCACCAGTAGATGGCAGTGTTTGGTTTGTATCTATGGTTATAATCTATGGTTCTGAGGAGAGTGATAGTTAAAACGTTAAGCAAGGTTCATGGTGACTGTGCACTGTACACTTGATTTGTATGGCTATGTAGCCAACCCCTGATACCAATCTGTAAAGCTGTATAATAATCCTCTGCTACCATTTCTATAGAATAAAACAGAATTTCTAACAATATTAGTAGCAGCATTTGAGAGTAGCGGAATAAACTGATCTAATGTAGCATACACAGCAGGCTTTTAATGTTTTGAAGTGGACATTTATTTTTATTTCCCCAGAATGAGGAAAATATATCTAATTATCACAGGTGATTGCTACTTGATCTAAATATTTCATTAAATATTGTTCAGGATTTTAACTAGAGGCAAAAAAAATATTGCTATTTGCCATCTGAATCCACAGAGAGAGAAAATTATTCCAGAATGTGGAATGGAAATTAACTTTATATGTCTATTTTTCTTCTACAGACGATGTTCCATCATAGATGAAACACTAAAAGGGGATGTTTTGAATGGGGGGTGGGGGGGAGGCGATGGGAGCAGCTTAAAATTGTTAAAAAACAAATTAAAGATTTCTAGCTGCTGGGCTTGTAACATGTTTCTTTTTATTTATTCTTTTATTGGTTTGTAAAATAGTGACAAGAAAGAAAGAAAGAAAGAAAGAAAGAAAGAAAGAAAGAAAGAAAGAAAGAAAGAAAGAAAGAAAGAAAGAAAGAAAGAAACTCCAAAGATAAAAATACATACATTGTCAAAGAACAAAAGACACATAGAGAGTGCTTTAAAAAAGTGAAAAAAGTATATAATTTTAGCAGTAAGTGTTCACAATTCTACACATAGTTATCCAATGCAAGTATTATTCAACTACATATATATTTCTAATATATTTATATAACAATCATGTTTTTAACCTATTGTATTTTGTATAAAGGTGTCCAATTTTTCACTATATTTGTGTCAGGTGTAAGAAACCAGGTCCAACTGTAAAGGTTCGAATTAACTGATTTATTGCTAAAAGCCTATACACAGGAATCTTCTCAACTAACAGTCAGCATCTAGTTAGAACCAGATATGGATCAATGGCTTTCAAGGGGGGGTTGATTCTGGCTATGTAACAATTCTAAACTGATTCCTGTTTTCATTCCTTTCCCTGGCTCTGCGAGTCCTTCTCCTACAATTTAGAATAGAATAACAGAGTTGGAAGCGACCTTGAAGGTCTTCTAGTCCACTCACTGCTTAGGCAGGAAACCCTACACCATTTCAAACAAATGGTTATCCACATCTTCTTAAAAACTTCCAGTGTTGGAGCATTCACAACTTCTGGAGGCAAGTTATTCCACTGATTAATTGTTCTAACTGTCAAGAAATTTCTCCTTAGTTCTAGGTTGCTTCTCTCCTTGATTAGTTTCCACCCATTGCTTCTTGTCCTGCCCTCTAGTGCTTTGGAGAATAGCTTGAGTCCCTCTTCTTTATGGCAGCACCTGAGATATTGGAACACTGCTATCCTGTCTCCCCTACTCCTTCTTTTCATTAAACTAGATATACCCACTTCCAGCAACTGTTCTTCATATGTTTTAGCCTCTAGTCCCTCTAGTCCCTTAATCATCTTTGTTGCTCCTCTCTGCACTCTTTCTAGAGTCTCCACATCTTTTTTACACCGTGGCAACCAATACAGTATTCCAAGTGTGGCCTTACCAAGGCATTATAAAGGTATTAACACTTCATGTGATTTTGGTTCTATCCCTCTGTTTATGCAGCCTAGAACTGTGTTGGCTTTTTTGGCAGCTGCTGCACACTGCTGGCTCATATTTAAATGGTTGTCCACTAGGACTCCAAGATCCCTCTCACAGTTACTGCTATTGAGCAAGGTACCACATATACTGTACTTGTGCATTTTGTTTTTCTTGCCTAAATGTAGAACCTTACTTTTTTCACCATTTGTCCATACAAAGTCTACATCTCAAGGCAATCCATTCATAGGTGGCAAATTCAATCCAGTCCTCAATCCATTAAGTGAATGGGGCCATACATTTTTGTTTCTATTGCTGCAGTATCAATTTTTTTGCCCATAATAAGACCATGGAGAATCCACTTGCATTGTCCAATTGTCAAAATTGTACAAGTACTAGGTATAGTTCAAAAGAATATTATCATCTGAAATTGTTTGTTTTTGCTGTACAAATATATTTTCTCCCAAAACGTAGTATTTATTTATTTTTATTTTATTTATTTATTTCATCAAGCATGTATTTTATGACAGATACAAGTGTAAACATAATTATAAATACATGAAAAGGGTATGAAGAAAAGAAAACATTAGGACAGGGATGGTAGGCACGCTGGCGCGCTTATGCGTGCCCCTTACAGACCTCTTAGGAATGGGGTGAAGTCTACAGTAGACAATCTAAGGTTAAAGTTTTGGGGATTTGGGGAAGAAATCACAGAGTCAGGTAGTGCATTCCAGCCATTGACCACTCTGTTACTGAAGTCGTATTTTCTGCAGTCTAGTTTGGATCAGTTTACCATAAGTTTGTATCTATTGTATTGCTTTGGTTGAAGCAAATGTAGTAAATGTACAACATCCTTATTACATCAATAACCAAATGTTGTTTTTGACAATCTTTTTCTATACAAATGTAATGGAGACCAGTAAATTCTAAACATTATTTTTTGTACACATCAATGGATTTGAGTCCATTGATACTTTGCTATAGAAATGAAAACACTTTCCTATTGTCTATGAGAACCTCTGATTTTTCATTCCACTGATTTTGTAGCATCTGCACATCAGATTGATTTATTGATAAAAATAACTATTGAAACTAATAATAGTTTTTTAGTTTGAAAGACGTTAACAAGTTGTTCTCGTCTCTTAGGTGTCTTAGAAACTGAAAATGCTGGTGGTTCAAACAACATTGTTAACAAATGTATCTAAATATTGACATTGGATTACAACTGATACATGATGTTTTTCTCCTAACACAGAGTATGTGTTAGTTGGGTTTCCACATAAAGTGTTGGGAAAGGATTGGATACTTTTTATTAAACATTACATTTCATAGTTTTCTACCGTAACTAATACACTTGTTTCCAGAGATTATAGAATTTTTGTATATATAGATCCTAAACTATCCATTCAGCCAAGGATACTATGTATGTATATTCCAAACTTGCCCAAACTGAAAAATTAAGAGATATTGTTGGCTTCCAGTATTTCATTCTAGACAATAGGTAAACTCATTGATAAACAGTATTTCCAGATCTGGCAAACTGAATCCTCTCTCATTACCTGATAATTGCATTTTATGTAATGATATTGTCAGACTTAAAGAATCCCATAGAAATTTTTAAATGATTTTTTAAACAATTTCTGAAAATATTTTTCCAGATGTAAAAACTAGAATTCCCATCAGAATATAAATTAATCAGGGAATAAAGTTCATTTTGAGAGCATTCACGTTTCTCCGATGAGTAAGATTTAATGATCCCATCTACCAATATTTGGAGAAATCTCTCTCTAGATGGTATTTATATTATATGTCACTAACTGAATTTTATCCTTCAGTAGAAACATACCTTTATATTCAATGGATTGGATACAAATGGAGAATTAATATTCCTTAAATGGACAGCTAACAAAATTTTCACCTACAGTCATCAGTTCTGATTTGGAGTAATAGATATAGATATAGAATAGTATCCTGATATTTTACAAAATGCATCTATCTTTTTTAGCAACAACACAGGCATAATGGTATAGGTTTAGAATTAAACAAAAAAAAAATGTCATCTGCAAATAAAACCAATTTGTGTTCTATTAGGTTCTGTACTACTTGATAGATCTCCCAATGTAGTCAAGGGTTCTATGCAAATATTAAAAGTAAGTGAACATCTTTGTCTAGTTCCTCCAAATAGTGGAAAAGTATAAGAAAACAAGCTATTAACCTTTTAATTGTGGGTGACTCACAATATCTTAATCCATTTTGTGAATTTCAAAGGAAATCTAAATCTATTTAGTACAGCAAACATATATTTTGTCAAAGGCCTTTTCAGCATCTAATGATAAAATTGCATATTGATCTTTATTTTTATTCAAGTCGATTAAATCTTTAACTAACCTAATATTGTCTGCTGCTTGTCTAGCTATAAGAAACCCTGATTAGTCATTCTTAATAACAAATGTTTGTGTTTGATATATAAAGCAGTTATGCATTGCATTTATATGTGTAGCCATAATTCTGAACTGGAGACAAATGATGTATGTATGTATGTATGTATGTATAGTATACATGTGTGTGTGTGTGTGTGTGTGTGTGTGTGTGTATACAATGGCGGGATTCCACCAGTTCGCACCTATTCAGGAGAACCAGTTGTTGGAAGAAATCTTATTTTGTTTTTTTCCACTTTACAGGGCTAATCCTGTAAAGAAGGCAGGAAGGAAACATTCTGGTGTTGTTTCTAGCCTAATCTTTATCGCCCTGCTTACACAAACTGCCTCTCTGGTTAACCCTTATTACATTGTAACAGCTAAGGCGAAGTGCCCATCGATGTGAGTGAAGTTGAATTGGCCACACCCACATAGTCACATGACCAAGCCACACCTACCCAGCTAGTCATTAGGGCAGAGAACCGGTTGTTAAATTATTTGACTCCCACCACTGTACACACACACACACACACACACACACACACACACACACACACACACCTATTTTAAAAAATGGCAGAGGTCAGAAATCACATCTCTTATGAATACTATAACTTGGGGGAGTTTGTAGAGATTCTCACATCCAGGTCATGGTTGTCCCAAAGATGCTTTTTCAGGAGGCAACTGGACTTTCTTGTTTTTTCTTTTGCAGATATTTTGCTTCTCATCTAAGAAGCTTCTTGAGCTCTGACTGGATAGTGTGGAATGGAATAACTTGGAGAAGCAACAGTTATATTTGCACATCAACCATATGGTGCCAGAGAAATATGCCTGGAAACAGAAGGGAATGCCCATAAGAAAGTTTGAACTAAAGAATCTTTTAGAGATCCTTTATGGTAACAATGTGTTGGATGTCTTCAAAACATGCTAAGACAATGGCATTTGATTAATAAGTCTTATATCTCTCCCCCATTAAGTTGCAATGTGCATAATTTTGATCTATTGTAAGGATGGATTGCAGAATTCTGAGAAATCACTATGGCTTCTACATGAAGTGTACTTTCATACAGAACATCCTTTGTTCAGAGGCTGAACTCCACAATGCTATCTGGACCCATCGTTCCCTAGACTACAACGTTGATTTGGAAGATGAATGCAGATGGTGGATCTAGTAACCCTGACTTCAATATCAATGTTTTATACTTCATGTGGTTTTTGAAATACAAGTAGAGTGTGGAGCATTCTAATCTTTTTAACTTGAATTGAAGAGTCTTTTACTCTTCAGCAGCAGAATTTCTTCATGGCAATTTTTAGTCAATATAAACATGCATTGATTTATAGGAATACTTTTAATCCTAAACTGATCTCAAGGAAGAGGCTAGAAGCCTGTCTGCTAAGAAATTGGCAAGTTTAATAATTCACCAAATTAACCATGATTGAAGATGCTTGTAGATATCTTTATGTATGGAGCATTCCAACTCTATGATTAAGCTTTAGAAACTGAGTGCATTGAGGATGGCTTGTAGGTAGCATGGATGGCTGTGGAGCTGAGTTCACAACCTGTCAGCTACCACCTCATGCTTCTTGTGTTTTTCTGATATGCTGTGTCAGTCTGCCATGAGCTATGGAGAAAGGGATGAAGGAGGGGGTGAATGCTTGGGAAATTGAAAGTAGATGCTATGCTATCTTCAGAAGCTGCTTCAAGGTCGCCCAGATGGATAGGTAGAAACTTCTCTACTTCTCTTCTTAACAAAATTACTTATTTTTGAAGCTAAGAAAGTGTTGCTTGTGAAGTCCAAGAGAACTGGTGTTTGTATGATGTCTCACCTGACAGGAGACAGTTTAAAAAGAGAATATCAGTGCTACTTGGAAGCACAATATTTTCTGTTCCTCTCCATTCTAATTTAAAATGATTCACTGGAAAACTCTTGAATTTTGGATAGAGATTAAAGTCCCTAAAATGAAAATGAAATTGGGTTTATCCTAGAGTCAAATGGATTGCCTACAAAAAGATTGTGGAAAAATGTTTAGAACACCACATTTTAGAAAAATTGAAGAGACCTTGAGTAAGTTCCTAAAAATGGCCCAGTATATTATGAACATCAGGTTTCATGAAAATGAATATAGCTTTTATTTTATGTGCAACATAATGTTCAGAAGAGTAATACTAGAATATAAAAACTCCAATATTATGTGGCACTCCTTATTTAATGTCTCTGTCTGGTTGGGACTGAATTGGCCTAGGGACAGTCCAACAATTTGTCCTCAGGCAAAGCTTTTATGAAAACTTTAAAAATTTAGGCTGCCCTGTGAAATGATTCACTGCTCAGTCTTCTAGAAGTCCAGAGACCCTACTTGTTCTCTGTGTCACCTGATCCCATTGGGAATATATAACCTCCCATCAAAAGTAACAGAGATCAGACAAGCAAACTTATTTGATTTCAACTGCTCCAGCGAGACAAGACATTAAGGTACTGCTCCTCTCTAGAAATCTTCAGTTCAAGGCATCTTGTACCTTACAATTTTTTAAGGCCATGGACATTCCGATTGATATGTGGATTATCAGGCTTCTTCCTTCCCCCTTCCCTTTTTTTGCTGCAGAAGCATGCTTTTCTTTTTACATCTATGAGCCTTTTTTTTCTTTCACAGAAGAGAATGGAACATTCCTACAGGAGGGGGTGTTTCTATGTATTTTGCCTTACTGTGCATATTGATTCTTCATTATAACATAGGTATCCATTGCTAACTGTTCCCAAATGCTGATATGGGCATGGTGCAAACCAGTAGTGGGTTTCAATACCTGTCACTACAGGTTTGCTCATGGGTGCATGCACGCTCACACATGCATGTGATGCTTCTGCTCATGCGCATAAGCATCTGGGCAGGTGGGCGGCGCCTCCCGTTGCCACTATCGGTTCACCCAATCTGGTGAAATTGGTGCAAACTCAGTCTTTACATGTTGCATCCAGATGCAGGTAACTAAACCAGAGTTTTGTATCGTGACAATTTTTCATACACTTCCTCTTGCCCATTCCCCATGGATAACTGTGATTACAAAGGATAATATACAGGCAGTTCTTAGCTTACATCTATTCATTCAGCAACCATTTAAAGTTTCAATGGTGCTGAGAAAAAGCTTATATGACCATTCCTTGAAGTTCTGGCCATTGTAGCAACCCCTCAGCCACAGGTTTGCAATCTGCATACTTAAGTGCCTTTATGACATCACAAAGAGCCAGAGTCACGTGATTTCCATTTGCAACTTCTCTACTGGCTTCCCTCAAGCAAAGCCAATGGGGAAGCTCTCCAGAAAAGTGTCAAGTTGTCCTGTTAACCCTGCTTTTTCTCCCACCAGCAGCACCCACCCCACCCACATATGCGCTAGCCTTTTCCTGTCTTCCCCCAACCCATGCATGGCCTTTGCCAGCTGTGCCCCCAACCTCCCCTTACTTGCGCAAGGCCTGTACCCTCCCTGGCACTCCTACATTCCTTACCTGGGAATTCTGCCTCCTCCCTCATAATGACACACATATCTTGAGGTCACAAGAGTAATTGGGACTGCCGGGATTGGCATTGCTAAGCGATATGGTCATGTGATATTGTCCTTCACACCTGCATCATCTAGCGAGGGCAGTACCAATCACTGTTATTGTCATAACCCAAGGACTTCCTGTACTTCGTGTTTTGCTATGTGTTATATTGATGTATATTATTAGAATAAAAATGATTTGTAAAACCAGACACTGTTTCCAAACAGGAGTAGCACTCCTTCCTTTTTTTTTTTTTTTGCAAAGTGATTTATGTCCTTTTTCTTTTATTATTTACCAGTCTTCCAGATCAAACATGGATGCTCATTTTTTTTTTTTTTTTTTTTTTTTGCTTCTTGCTAAAGTATTCTGCAAGATCTTGGCAATTTCCAGTTCTTTTTATAGTCAAGTATTTTGCCTGTGAGGATGATCCTCATCAAACATGACCTTTATGAAAGTTTGCATTGCTGTGCTATAAAATAAATATGAGGAACTTGGTTTGAGATTAGTACTTGTGTCAGTCAGAGATTGCTTATGCTGTATCTGCTATACTTCAATCACAGATTGGACAATAAGGAACTCAGCACGTGGCAAAAACCTTGAAGTCAACACTTCCCAAGAAACAGCCACCTGTAGTATTAAAATGGCCCCCCTTTTTTGTATTCAGCAGAGCAAACTAAATAAATTAAAAGCTCGACAAATTCCATCTGTTAAGTCATTTGGGAAAAAATGTTATTTGCTTGCATTTTCCCACAAAAAATGGAGTATTGTTTTAGTGTGAGTAAATTTCATGGGGGATAATCACCTATGCCACACTAAAGATAAAATTCATTCAGTCTAATTTAATAATATAAAAAGTGCAGATATAGAATGTGGATAACCCATTCTTGCGTTCAAGACCCAAATATATTTTTAGAGGAGTCCTGTGTGAAGCATGATGTCTCTGACAGCCACAAGAGGCCATTCCTCTCTGAGAGTTTGTCACGAAGGCAGCTCTGTCACCCAACAAAAATATTGTCCTTGTGAGCTGATAAATAAAAGCTGAGGAAAGGAGTTAGCTTAGTTTCCCACAAAAAAGGTCTTCTCATAAGAAAAGAGAGGAGGGCTGAGTGGACAAAAAAAGAAAGAGTTTTTAAAAAATTGAAAGACAACTCTGGTAAGTAAAAGGAGAATTTTGATGGAAGAAGTGATATCTGGTAACCTACAATGAAATTAGTCAGAGTTGAATATTGAAGACTGATGGTTTAGTAAGCAGCAATAATAGTTAGTGATCCTGAGATGCACTGAACAGCTGAGTTTGATTAGTTTAGGGAGAGGTAGAGTTAAGATACTCATAAATGTATAAAGCCTTAGTAAGACCACACCTAGAATACTGTATCCAGTTTTGGTCACCACACTATAAACAATATGTTGAGACTCTAGAAAAATGCAGAGAAGAGTAATCAGGATGATTGGGGACTGGAGACTAAAACATATGAAGAACGATTACAGGAACTGGGCATAGGTAGTCTAGTGAAGAGAAGGTCCAGGGAAGGCATGATAGCAGTGTTCCAATATTTGAGGGGCTGCCACAGAGAAGAGTGGGTCAAGCTATTTTCCAAAGCACCCGAAGGCCAGATAAGGAATAATGGGTGGAAACTGATCAAGGAGAGATTCAACCTGTAAATAAGGATAAATTTTCTGACAGTGAGAACAATCAACCAATGGAACAGAAGTTGCTTTCGGAAGTTGTGGGAGCTTCATCACTGGAAGCTTTCAAGAAGTGACTGGACTGCCATCTGTCAGAAAAGGTGTAGGGTCTCCTGCTTGGGGGGGGGAGTGGTTGGACTAGATGACTTACAAGGTCCCTTCTAACTCTGTTATTCCATTATTCTATGAAATGGAGCAAGATACAACCCAAAGAAAAGTGCTGAGGATCCTGGGTCATAGAAGAAGGAGCATACAAGCAGAGATTGAGCTTCCACAAAAACGGCAGGGGAACACCGTCCATGGTGGATTACACCTGCTCTCCTAACCTTCTTATCCTGCCAACTGCGCCAGGCTGTTGTGAGAAAAATGCCCACTTTAAATAAGAAACTTAAACATTTGGACATAGATGCAACAAAATATACCTTTTTGGGAATATGCTACAAAGGTCACTGAGCTTCTCACCAACCAACAGCTGGAGAGAGATTGAATGAACCAGCTCTATGGATTACATAGATTTGGTTTGTTACCCTTCAAAAGAATAGATAAAAGAAATATTATAAGCATTCTTTTATTAGAATGCTGTAGATAGATAAACTGTTAGAATGATCGCCATGTTATTTTTCACACCAGTAGAATCTGAACCTTCTAGATAATATCACCGTATTAAATAAACAACATTGTCATATCCTTTCACACCACTTTATTCACACTTAGCTAAGAAGGCAGTTGTCTGATTTTGTTATCTGTTTCCATTCCAAGGTCATGGTACTGAATTCTGAGCTTTATGCACTGTTAATACTTGCTCTAAAACAATATAGGAATAGAGCCTCTATATAATTGATCACATGTCCACAGGCATACTGTACGTGTTATTAATTTAAACAAAATGTTTTAAAGAAAGAAGAGATATTCTCAAGCAATGACACTGTGAATTAATGTCATAACTAGTTGATTTATCCCAAATAGAAACAAAAAAAAAAAAAACAACCCAACACTTTTATGTTTTAAGTCTGGAGAAAGAAAATGTCTGCCATGTCATATTCAGAGATGGTATTCAGCCAGTTCACACTGATTCAGCTGGTCCACCAACAGTGGTGACTGTTGGTGGACCAGCCCACCTGCCCCAGCATAAATATGTCCTATTTATCCATTGTTTTCAAGGCCGGGCGCATGAGTGGAAGAACCAGTAGTAAGGATATATGAAACCCACAGCTGCTCATCTTGGCTTCAAATCTGGTTTGAGGAATGTGTCATATCTGGTAGCCATATGGAAAACTTCTGGAAAAACAAAGGAAGAAGAAAGGCCCTCTAAAAGGAAACAGCAATCTCTGATCCATACTGGAGCCGGTCACTGAGGTTTCCCTTCCTTGCAATGTGAGGAAAGGGGAATCAATCAGATTTTGCAATGGCCATTTTTTGAACCAAGCACAAACCCCACCCTATATCAACCCACTGCAATCTGGATTGCAATTTCTAAAGTTGGCTTAAGAAACAGGTCAGAGCAGCATTGGAGACAATAGTTTAGGTTACTGAACAGAATTTCCCTGTGACTCTAAGGGTATGACTTATCTCTCTCTCTTTTTTTAATCTGACAGGGAACAATACACATTAGAAAGTGGCAAGTAAGAAATAAGAAGATATGCATGTATTTATTTACATCTTCGTTAATAAAGATCTCTAGTAGTTTGCATTATTGTCCTGAAAAGACATATAGTTTCCATTGACTAAATTGTTATTGATGAATAATTGCTCAGTCTGCTTTTGTTATTAATTTTGACCTTGAACATTTCCATTATTGATTATATACTGGGAGCATGTTAATTGTCGCTTGTTATTGTAAATTGTCATGAACCTTGAAACATTATCTGGGATTCATTTCAGCTTGTGGACTTTAAGAAACTTTTCTGTGAGCTCTAAGGTGGATCCGTGACCCAGATGCCTAGTTCTGGTAGCCAGGGGGCATAAGTGGGATTGGAGTCAGAAGGTAGTTTAGAGCTACCTGCCACAAAAGTACTCCTCTATATAATCAGTCTCTTGATCACTCTCACTCTCTTGATAAGTGGTGGCATGATGGTTGAGGAGTTAAGATGCTGGGCTTGTCAGCTGGAAAGCTGGCAGCCCAGGTTCAAGACCCAAGCACCATGTGACAGGGTGAGCTCCTGTTCTTGCCTCAGTTGCTGCTAACCCAGCAGTTCAAAAACATGGCTGGCTTGCTGTAAGTTCCTGTGTTATGTCTGGACAGGGTTATAGTCTACAGATTTGGACGTCTCAAAGGTGCTTTTTTCAAGAGGCAACTGGACTTTCTTGTTTTTCTTTGAAGATGGTTTCTCATCCATGAAGCTTCTTCAGCTCTGACTGGATCTAGTCAGGTTGTTGTGGTAACTTGAGGACTCCCTGTATAGAAGAGGCATGCCAGGATGGCCTGCTTCCTGCTCTTTAAAAAGACTCACCCTGCTCTGACTTTGCTGCTGATGGAAAGGACAGTGTTGAGTTTGGGCTGTAGTGAGTAAAAGAGGAGATGTGATTGGATGGAAGGAGGGGATCAGAAGAGCAGCAAGGAAACAATTTTGGCTTGGTGCAGTGGTTAAGGAGCTGGCCTAGCAGTCTAGAAACTGGGAGACTTTAGTGCTTTATCTGCTGCTTGAATCCCAGAAAAGGTTTAAACTGAGGATCTGAATTTGCAAGATGCAAGGAGACGTTTCAAGCTGACTTCTACCAACAGAGTAAACAAATGGGAACCCATTTCTGGAAGACAGAAATTTGAAAGCATTTGAAAGTCTGAATAGCACTAATTTACCTGCTTTCCCCCATTCAGGTGAAACTTCCTGCATCTAATTACTTGATCTTAAATAGCAGAAAAGAGGGAAAGCATAATGTTTGATAGGAGGTAGGTTTTTTTCCCCCCTTCTTTTTCTTCATTTTGATGCTGCCCTGTCTAATGGTCTATTAGAATGCAACAGCTGTCAGGGGAATTTTTTACATTTGTTTTTGGTGTATCCACTTTTAAAAGAAGAGGCTCTACAAATTTCAGCCTGTGGAAGGGAGCCAGGATAGAAGTCCTGTACATTTCCTTCAAATTCTGTTATGGTTCTTGAGCAATTCACTTGAGTGATACTAAAAGAAGAAAATCAATCTTAGCTTGGTAATCTGACCTTCCAGTGATATTTCTGGGTTGATGCAGTCTAAAATATTACTGCTCAATATTTTTATTGAGCCTAAGTATGTGCAGTAGTCTTTTCTAAACCATAATTCATAACTGTATCTAGTTGTCTTTAGTTTCTATTATCCTATTTGGTATTAAGACTAAATCCCTCAATTTTCCAGAACTACTCCATGCTAGTCTTTGCAATGTGCCCAAGTAATATTCAGCATTTAATATTAGATACAGTGTCTCCTGTTTAGGCAGTTTGGAAACTAGGAAAAATATAGCTCCAAACTGATTCAATTTCTTCATAGTCAACTTTTGATGGCCAGGTTTTCAGCAGTTGCCATTACTTTAGTCTTCATATTTACAAGCTATCTCACCTATTTCAGTTTGACTATTGACATTAGGATGCTATCTTCCTCATTTTCTTCCAGTAGAAAGTGTCATCTGCATATTTTAGATGGTTAATGTTACTGCCACCAATGTTTATTCCAAGTCTGAGTCATTTAACTTAAAGTTCTTCACCCTCTGAATAGACATTGAACAGAAGTGGCAATAGAATGCAATTCTGTTGGACATCTTTTCCAGTCTTGATTCAGTCTGGGCCTTATAACTTCTTGATTGATGATTTTATTAAATGAATTCAAGCATTTAAGAACACACATCTCTTTCAGGAAGTCAAACATTTCATTGCTTAAAATGCAATCCATTAAAATACTTCGGTGCATCAAATTGTCCCAATCTGAGGCCCAAAAACAAGATACAGTAGTGGCCAAGATATCTAAACTGAACAATACATTTATAAAACTTCTATATCAAAACCTCCCAGACTTTCACTCTGCACCATCCTTTTAGAAGTTTAATTCTTCTACTATCAGTGGAGACAGAATTTATCACAACACCATTTAATATATTTGGTAGACATGACATGATTATAATAACTGGAATTATGGTGTTTCCTTTGAGCATTCTTCATCCTGAGCTATAGTAGAGAGACAGCAGGAGAAGTGTTCTGCATATCTATCTGTGCTCCTGCGATTGCATTATGTTTTATATCCTATGAATGAACATAGATTATTTCTGCAATGGAGGCTACAAAGGTTTTTCAAGATACATGTCTATGGTGATTCTCAGTCATCCAGGTCATGGTCGTCCCAAAGGTACTTTTTACAAGAGGCAACTGGACTTTCTGAAGATGTTTCACTTCTCATCCAAGAAGTTGCCTCTTCAAAGAGCACCTTTAGGATTTCCAAGATACAATTTCCCTACAGGGCATGGGGTCTGATTTTCTAGAGTTCTAAATTGGGTGGAGACATTCTCTGGATATAAAAGTGTTCCCAGTTATAGAACGTCATCTCCATCACCCAGGGAATATCTTATTTCTGTGACTTCCTCAGACTTATATACCTCTCTCTCTCTCTCTCTCTCTCTCTCTCTCTCTCTCTCTCTCTCTCTCTCTCTCTCCCTCTCCCTCTCCCTCTCCCTCTCCCTCTCCCTCTCTCCCCCCCTCTCTCTTTCTATCTCACTGTAAGTATTTATGGAGATTCTCAATCATCCATCTTATGATTGTTCCAAAGGTGCTTTTTAAAAGGCAACTGGACTGAAGAACTTCTTGGATGAGTAGGAAAAGAAGAAGAAAAATCCAAGAAAGCCCATTTGCTTTTTGAAAAGCATCTTTATCACTGTAAGGGATCCTTGGCAGAAAACATGGACAAGGACAGCTCTATCAACATTAGAAATGAACTTTTAAATAACTAAAAATATATACATATATAATGTCCTCTTTCAGGCCAAACCTACATTCTGAGTTAAGTGGCAAGAGTTTAAAAGCAAGCAGCTAGAGGCAACAGAATGGCAGTTGCAAACTGGCAGGCTTCAATCAACATTTATAAGCAAGCAAAGTTTTGCTTGAGTGTGTCCAAAGTCAACTCATACTATCTTGGGTAATCTAGAAAAAAACCAGAGGTTTGGGCATCCCAGAGATTAGTCACAGCAGTTACAGCAAGATCAAACAGCCCAAGGTTCAGGAAACAAAGAAGATTCAGGAACTCAAAAGCACATATCATAGGTCTGACGTAGTTGTTTCCAGTACAGAAGGGGAGCATTGGCAGATGCTCTAAATACAGTCTGGATGTAAGTGTGGCTCAGTTCTGGCATTGGAGGTTTTGTTTCACGAAGAGGTAAACAAAGTACCGGTACCTTGGTTCGCTTTTGGCGTGCATGCCCAACGCATTCTTCGACTGGGTAACTATTTAGAATTAAGGTCTCCATTAGCTGATTCGTCTAGCATCTATTCTGAATGATTGCTGGATGTTAATTGCTCTGTGAAACTTGAGGCTGACATTCTGCTGGTGCAGCCTCCTCTACTTCTGAGTTCTTCTAATCAGAGAAGATCATGAAATATGTGCATGCAATAGATTGGCTTCAAGGACAATACTTTTTGTGGGGTTTTTTTTATTGTTTTAATTGCTGTGAGCTGTTCAGAGTCATGTATTTGAGATGAGCAGCTATATAAATTGAAATTTATTTTACAAAAGCAGCATGGAGGAGTGGAGATTTGATAAGGCTTCCCATTCTTAGTTTCAGTTGTTATGAATATACTATGTTCAGTCTTGGTAATCAGCTATTAAATATTAAATTGAGTTTAGTTACTTGGCCCCCAATTAATTCTGCTTTACTCATATTTCAATTCTGACATAACATCTTCCCCCAGGCTGGCAATGAATTGCCTGTTTTGGGGGATGAGTACAGATAATGTTGCAAGCATTTGTGATTCTGTCTTAAAACACTAACCTACTAATATTTTATGCTTATATTATTACCATCTTTAATGCTTACAGAGCTGCAAATATAAAGTTATAGCTATCTAAATATCTATGGAGACTCTCAGTCATCCAGGTCATGGTTGTCCCAAAGGAGGTTTTTTCAAGAGACAACTGCACATTCTTGTTTCTCCTTGAAGTTGTTTTGCTTCTCATCCAAGAAGATTCTTCAGTTCTGAAGAAATTTCTTGGATGAGAAGCAAAACATCTTAAAAAAAGAACAAGAAAGTCCAGATGCCTCTTGAGAAAGCACCTTTGGGATAAAGTTATAGTTCTTTTAAAAGTTACTCCGTTTTCAAAGAAGAGTCATTCTTCCAAAAACGTTAGCAGCATTTCTATGGGTGAAATCCATTGAAACTTTGCTCCAGATTTCTGGATTATGTCAGTTGTGTGCAAGAGCACAGCTTATTTATTTCTGTCTCAGTTGCTGTGTATCTAAAACAGATCAACTAGTTTTCTTTCTTTGGAACCCTGCAGCTTATTGTAGCATTGATGGCTTTGCAGCTACCCCTGATTTGAAGAATGTGGTGGGTGGGATTCAAGCAATTGTTGCTTTTCCTTTTTGTTGGAATGTAAGTAAAGACATTGAGTGGGACAGCTCTGGTGAGGCACTGATTAAATGAAATGTGGTGCTTCCTTTTCTGACTGTCTGGTGTCCATAGAAGTGTGAGTAATCATGAATCATTGTCAAACAGCTGTCCAGTTGTCATATTTAAGGCTACGAAGAGATTACTCAAGGCCAAAATCAAAGATACCTCCTACCCCAGGTCTACCAGGGGTGAAATGCTCTGAAGTCTGTTTCGCGTACATGTGCACTGCAGGCGCTACTGGGCAGCGCTGAAAAAGGAGGATTAAGAAGCCTTTTCTGAGTCTGCAAAGGTAAGTAGAACAGCAAGGGGAGGGGAAACAGCTGTGCCGCATGATTTAGATTAGCTAGAAAGCAGGATTTCCTGCTTTCTAGCAAATTTAAATTGTGTGGCACAGCTGATGGTCACAAATACCGGTTCGCCAGAATCGGTAGATGCTACAGATTTGGGCAAACTGGTCTGAACTGGTAGCATTTCACCCCTGCTGTATACCAGATACGTGGTACATATTAAATATATTATACCGTTCAGTATATACTATCAATGATTGTGTCAGTAATTACCACCCAGTGAAACAAACATATAGTGTTTCACCCAGTGAAATGTTTTACCCAGCCAGACAAATTACACACTCTTGATTTAGTGGGGAGTACCTTCTCTTGATGTTCATCTTAAGCTAATGCAAATCAATACCCCAATGTATCCAAATATCTAGTATCTTTCAGATATGGTTCTCTTAATTAACTTATTGACTTCATCTGCTTTACTTTAAATTAGATGAAATGGAATGGGAGTGGGATAGTTTCTAACTTCAAGGCACTCCAAATCATCACAGGATTTACAAACATTGCTTAAGATAGCTAAGATTAAAGACAGAAATTATTTAAGGTTTCTTGTAGTGAGTGTTCAGACATTGGAAGTTTTGGGGCCACTTTTACGACTCATAAATATGTTTGGCATTTGAGAATTGGTTGTGTGTATAGTAACAAAATGATAGTGGACAGCCATAAAACACGCATTTACCAGAACACAAATTAGCTCCCCTAATGTGTATTATTGCAGAGGGTCCTTACTGCAGTCCTAAGGAATTGTTGCAAATAATTATAAATTACCCACTTTGATTTAGTGAGGAGAACCTTCTCCTAATAATCATCTTGTGCCCATGCAAATCAATACCCCAATGTCTCCATGTATAGGGTAGGTTTCAAGAATCTTTATGAAGTTAACATGACATGTGATGGGGGCTACAACGTCTTACAGGTCTATCCACGATCTATCTAGTTTAATGAAAAGAAGATTAGGGGTGATATGATAGCAGTGTTCCAATATTTGAGGGGGGTCAACCTATTCTCCAAAGCACCTGAAGGCAGGACAGAACCAATTTAGAACTAAGGAGAAATTTCCTGACAGTTAAAACACTTGCCTCCAGAAGTTGTAGGTGCTCCAACATTGGAGGTTTTTAAGAAGAGATTGGACAACCATTTGTCTGAAATGGTATAGGGCCTGAGCAGGGGGGTACACTAGAAGACCTCCAAACTCCTCTCCAACTCTGTTATTCTGTTATGTTGTTAGGATATGAAAATCTGCTTTTCCAAATACGCAAACAACTGGAGATACAGAACATTAGTCAGGACCCCATGTGCAAGCTTGCATAAACCTTAAATAACATCTCAATTATGGAAAAAAGGTCCAAGCTTTATGAATTTCATTTAAGTAGGAAATCTTTATTGCTATGAATATTGTATAGGTCTGTGATGGTGAACCTATGGCACGGGTGCCACAGGTGGCACACAGAGCCATATCTGAGGGCACTTGAGCGTTGCCCTAGATCAGCTCCAGCACACATGTGCCCCCCGGCTAGCTGATTTTCGGGCCTTCCGAGCCCACCGGAACTTGGGAAATGAGCTGTTTCCGGCCTCTGGAGGGCCTCTTTTCTGCCCTCCCCAGGCTCCTAGAAAGCCTCTGGAGCCTGGGGAGAGTGAAAAATGGACGCAATGTGCCATCACCTGCCAAAAGCGGGGGGAACGCGGGGGGAGCACACACATGTGTACGGGAGGGTGGGGCGTGGGTAGGCATTGAGTTATGGGTGTGGGCACACACGTGTACGATTCCCTCGTTCTCCCCCTGCTTTTGGCATGCGATGGCAAAAAGGTTAGCCATCACGGGTATAGGTTCTTTGCATATCAGTCCTAACCATTATGGCCAATGGTTGGGTATAATCGGAATTGTAATCCAACATATCAAAGATAACAATTCACCCATCTTTTAATTTTAGATATGTAAAATTGAAAGATGGATTTAAAAAAAAATAATAAATTTCGGATTGATAATTACTAGGAAGTGTTTCTGTCCAGACATGTTACACAGTGCAACTTTTTCTGCTGAAAATCTCCTCTTTCCGTGAATTTTTAAGGCAGCTTTTAGTTTGATTCTCGTGTCTTTTTAAAGCAACCATTTTTATTGCATAGCTATGTTTTTATAGTCTTTAAAGAGCAAGCAAGAGCACTTCACCTTTTATGCCCTATAGAAGTAATTCCCTCCTACGCTGAAAAATAAAAAAAGGAGACAAATGTTTTTCACTTTTGTCTGGAAAGCATCTAAACTTTGGCAATCTAATTCCATTTCTTTTTTATTCTTTGGAAATATTGAGATTTTTTTTCCCCTTCCGATTTTTGAAGAGTTGAGAAAACTAGATCAAGAAGCAGTAGTAAGTAGCTGGAGACACAGCATAGAGATGTTTTAAATGCAGTTTGATATGATGACACGTTAATGACCTTATTGTAAATTGTACAATGAGAATAAAACTATTGAGTCAAACATGAAAGGTAAATGTTTCAAAGCAGAAGAACAAAAAAAAAAAGACTTTTCTCTGAATTGGGGGGGTGGGAGTGGGTTAGGGAGGATTGAAGTACCCTGGGAAGGAATGGAAAAGTTGAGGTTATGAAACATAGCTCCCAGTGGCAGCAACAAAAAGAGATAAATGGTGCCATTTTCTGATAGCAAGTGATGTGCAAAACCATAGTTTCTCGACCCTCCTCCATCCATAGATGATAGAAACATTGTTGGGTAATTTTTATTTTCCATAAACCCCAGTTGGGGTGCCATTTTTTTTGTGTTGCTGTTGTTAGGAGATGTGTTGTCCTGGCATAACTTTTTGAGGAACAGGGGCCAGTTCAGGGGTGGGTTCTACTTACTTTACTACTGGTTCGCAATGGGAGCACATGCACAGACCGTCCATTATGATGTCTGAGTGGGTGGGCAGAACCTCCTGCTGCTTTTACTACCAGTTTGCAAGAACTGGACAGAACCGGGAGCAACCCACCACTGGGCCAGTTGTGGGAATGGCTAAAACTAGTGGTCTGAGCTTAAACCATGGAGCACCATTTTCCCTGGCCTCCATGTCTTTTCTTCTCCATTTAGTAAAAGTGTTTGTTGCTAGAGGTTTGAACAGATTGTTTACAGTAGGCCACTTAAAATAGTCAAGGAACAAGAATAGCTTTTACACCATCAGTTGCTTATAACTTATTTATTGATTAAATATATACAAGCCAAATCCATGTAGACTGTGGGGCATTTATGTAATACCTAAATTTTCCTCTTCCCCCCCTTTTTTTCTTTTCATTACATTTCCATCTTTTCATGTATTTCATTTGAGTCAATTTTTGAGTCCTGGTGATTGCTTAGACAAGCAGTTTTCTTGGCATTTTTTCCCCAGAAGCATTTGCCATTGCCCCCTTTCTAGGGCTAAGAAACAGCAACTGGCCCAAGGTCACCCAACCAGTTTCATCCTCAGGTGGTATTGGAGCTCACAACTCTAGCCTGGTGCCTTAACACATTCACCCAACTGATTCTCTAAATAGAATAGAATAGAATTTTGTATTGGGCAAGTGTGATTGGACACACAAGGAATTTGTCTTGGTGCATATGCTCTCAGTGTACATAAAAGAAAAGACACATTCATCAAGAATCATAAGGTACAACATTTAATGATAGTCATAGGGTACAAATAAGCAATAGGGAAACAATATCAATATAAATCGTAAGGATACAAGCAACAAAATTACAGTCATACAGTCATAAGTGGAAGGAAAAGGGTGGTAGGAATGATGAGAAGATTAATAGTAGTGCAGATTTAGTAAATAGTTTGACAGTGTTTAGAGAATTTTTTGTTTAGCAGAGTGATGGCATTTGGTAAAAAACTGTTCTTGTGTCTAGTTGTTCTGGTGTGCAGTGCTCTATAGCGTCATTTTGAGGGTAGGAGTTGAAACAATTTATGTCCAGGATGCGAGGGGTATGTAAATATTTTCGGAACCCTCTTTTTGGCTCGTGCAGTATACAGGTCCTCAATGGAAGGCAGGTTGGTGGCAATTGTTTTTTCTGCAGTTCTAATTATCCTCTGAAGTCTGTGTCTGTCTTGTTGGGTTGCAGAGCCAAACCAGACAGTTATGGAGGTGCAGATGACAGACTCAATAATTCCTCTGTAGAACTGTATCAGCAGCTCCTTGGGCAGTTTGAGCTTTCTGAGTTGGTGCAGAAATAACATTCTTTGTTGTGCTTTTTTGATGACGTTTTTGATGTTAGCTGTCTATTTTAGATCTTGAGAAATGGTAGAACCTAGAAATTTGAAGGTCTCTACTGTTGGCATTGTGTTGTCTAGTATTGTAAGAGGTGATAGTATGGAAGGGTTTCTCCTAAAGTCTACCACCATTTCTACGGTTTTGAGTGTGTTCAGTTCCAGATTGTTCCAGTCACACCACAAGGCTAGTTGTTCAAGTTCCCATCTGTATGCAGATTCATTGTCTCGAATGAGACCGATCACTGTTGTGTCATCTGCAAACTTCAATAGTTTAACAGATGGATCATTGGAGATGCAGTTGTTGGTATACAGAGAGAAGAGAAGTGGGGAGAGCACACAGCCTTGAAGGGGGAGGGGCTGTGCTAATTGTACAGGTATCTGATATGATTCTGCTTAACTTCTCCTGCTGCTTCCTGTTTGTTAGGAATCTTATGCTCCACTTACAAGTGTGTTCAGGTACCGGAACACATCCATAGAAATAAATATAACATTCATAGGAACAAATTAATTAAAATGTTCATAGGACATAGAACATAGTATAAATAACCAACTGTATCTGCTAGAATATGACATGGTAGAAGAGGTGGTCAAAGACCAAATGATAGCATGGGCCAAAAACTTTGGACATAGCATAAATTTAAATGAATGGGATACAATCTGGAATAGCAATCTCAAACTGACTAGGGAAGTAGCCTATAAGGAAAATCAATATAAGATGCTATATAGGTGGCACCTAGCTCCTGCCAGGATCACAACAATTTTTCCCAACATGAGCCCAAATTGCTGAAAATGTGGCCACCAACAAGGCACCTTCTACCACTCTTGGTGGACATGTCCCAAAGCAATAAAATTTTGGAGAATGATTCGGAAATGGATTTCAGAAATGATAGAAGAAAACATTGATTTAGAACCAGAAACGTTTCTCCTGGGAATCCTGAAAAAAGTATATGAGAAGAAAAAGAGGTATTTAATTATACATGTAATAACAGCGGCAAGAATAATGTATGCTCAGTACTGGAAAGAGAAAAAATCACCACCGGAAGAACATGTAATTAGAAAGATATTAGAGCGTGCTGAGATGAATAAACTTACACTTGAGAGAATATGGAATATTACACTGTGTGGGAAATGTGGTATAAGTGGATGGGAGAGAGAAACAAAAAGTAAAACATGAGGGAGTATAATGACGAACAACAATGATTAATAATGAATTGAGTATTATTACTTATTGAACTATAATCAAGTAAAGATGAAATACCATGTAAATAATTTGTATATATGTACGAACACCGCTAAACCAAAAAATGTTGAATTGTATTATTTTATATCATAATAAAAGCCAATAAAGTATATAAAAAAATAACCAACTATAATAAACATGAGAACAATAAAATATCCCTTTGAATAAATGTATATAGAAACATCCACAATAATGTTACAATAACCAGTCAGTCAATCACTACTTGATCATCCTATAGTCATAAATAAAATAGTTGCAGCCAGTAAAAGAAACCATAGCACCAAAAGTTTTAAACCAAAGTACCCTGATTTTGGATAGTTTGAGAAATATAGGGGTATAGTGCTTGTGGAGACTGGGGCAGAGCAGTTTTCTAACAATCATTTTTTCCTTGTGTTAGACTAATGCTGCCATTTATTGTCCTGGTGCTTTCATCAGTCACATGCTTTCAGAAGCAGCTGTGAATTATCCAGATTCTCAATGCTCTGTCAATTCCTACTATACATTAAACTATATAAGCTTTCTTTACCACATAAAATATATCACCATATTACCTGCTTCTATTACTTCCCATCTAGGAATTAAGAGAGGACTGCCTGTACTAACAGTGGCTAGGCTCATCTCTGCCTTCACCCTGTAATCTTATGAAATTGATCCTTGTAGGATTGTCTCATTATTTTAAATCATGATTGCCCATTATCATGAATTTCTTTGTGTCCAGGAGCCGATCCAATCTCATGTTGGTCTTGCTAGGGTACAGATAAAGCTGTAGTCATGTGTTTCTTTTTTTTTCTTGAATAGTTACTATCGGTAGTTATTCAGAGCTTCGTTTCCCCAGTGGTGGGAGCTCTCCTCTTTCCTCACCCCTGGTTCCATTCTCTCACCAGATGAATTCTGTTCACCTTGACAATGTTTTTGAGAAATTGGGGACTGGAAACTGTGAAACACTTATGGTCCTTTTCTAATGGGAACATCATCAAGGGAAATACTTTGCAGTACAAAATATCTAGAAGAAATGAATCCATTTGTTCCTCCTGATAGCTCCTGGTTCTCAGACTCAATCTTGTCCTTTCCATATCCCTCTGGACTTTGTGGTGGACACTTCTACTGTCTGGAACCTTCCCTCAAACATTTGGGGACAAATATTATTATGTGTTGTAGATAATGACTGGAATCCATCTGTTCAGCCTACCTTTTCATGATTTTCCTCTTCTTTCCTCCCACCACTTTAATCAATCTGTTTTAGAGAAATTGTCCTCAATTTTATATCAATGAAAGTAATTTAATAGTTTAACTTTTGTTACTTGTATGCTGCTTTAAGATATTTATATAGAAATATAATTTTAAAAAATGGGTTAAATAAAACTGATATAAGACCTTGTTTGTAAAATAAAGATATGGTGTCATGCCACTGGAAGGAATAGCTCTCCCATTCCCAAAGATGCTTTATATGAAGAGACATGCCATCTAGCTAATGGAACATACGGCTGTGGTTCTGCATGGTGTTTCCTTCATTATTCTTATGATAGCTAAATCACAGCAACAATAACTATGGAAAGCCACAGTTTCAATCATCAGGGGTTTTTTTTCCTTCCCAGTTAAGTTTCTCCAGGAATCTTCACTCCCAGAATATTCCATCTGTAATCTAGTATTATGGATAAGGATTTGCTATGGGTGGAAAATATAAATTTGCTTTACAAAAAATTTAAGGCCTGTGGACTTCAACTCCCAGAATTCCCCAGCCAGCATGTTGGCTGGGGAATTCTGGGAGCTGAAGTCCACAAATCTTATAGTTGCCAGCATTTGACACCCCTGCTTTAAATCTTTTACTGAACTCCTGGGCATGAACTGGTCGGTGGATAGTCAATATTAGAGGTCAGCAAGAGCAATTTTATTCTTTCACATCTTCATAGCAATTTGTGAAGATGTTTCCAGAAAGGCTTTCCTATCAAATGGGAACTGCTTTTTTCCCCCCACTTCACCCCCTCCCTAAAAAAAAAAGGATTGGTGGTGGTTGAAAATGCAGGATGAGAAATGACTAGACACCCAGAAATGAATTTAGTGAAGGCAATCCAAAGAGGGAAACTCCTGAATCTTAATTCTGCTTGTGAAGCTGGTCTTACCTTGATTTTTCTTTTATCCCCCTGCTTTTGGTTTATATTTTTCTCCAGTGAAAGAAATGTTTGAGTAAAGAGGGAAGGAAAAAAACAAAACAATTGCAGAACTTCTGAGGAGCTGGCAGAAAAGCATTCATAATAGAGCTGGGATTTAGACCCAAGGGAAAAATAGGTCCTTTGTTGTTGAGAATTCTCAGAAAATTCTACAAAGGATTTCTAAGAGGACTGGAGAATGTGTAGGCCTTTAGATGTTGCTGAACTATTCTTCCCAGAAACCTCACCTGGTCTGCTCTGGCAAATAGAGTACTGTTGAATATGCAAGTAGGAGTGAGTCTTACATCAGCCTTCACTCATTGGTTCATTTTCCTTAGCGGGAAAATAAACAAGCGCCAGTGGCTGACAGGCTGGACAGCTCCCAGTAAAAGGAGCTGCAGCCTCGGGCAGCTCTCAGTTCGTAGTTATTTTTGTTGTTGTTCTGTTGCCTAAAATAAACGTCGTTTTTCTTCACTACGATCATCCTGCCTCTCTGTTCATGCCCAGACTTAACAAGTAGGATGGTGGGAATTTAGGTTCTGAAACACTAGAAGGCTGTAGCTTCTTCACTATGATTTTCATCATGTCCCTCCCACAAAACATCTATTTGGTAGCACCCAGGCCTTTGATTTCAGGAAACTGCAACACAACTTATTTGCCATTGTATTTGTGCCTGCCTTCTTCTCACTGCACTTCTTTGCCTTTCCCTTCCATGATGCTTGGCTTACTGATGATCAGTAGACCATAAACTAGAAGATTCTCTCTCTCTCTATTTATTTTGCATTGATTACTTGATCCTAGTTAAAAAATAATAACTAGAAAACTTACAGGAGGTACAGTATTTCTAAGGTCTCCTTAACAGCTATTATTAAGAAAATCTACATAAATGGTGTTAAATTTGAACACCTGTGACTTTGAGCAACTTCTGAAGTCCTGTTATTATTAGTAGTACTATTATTCTTATTATTCCCAGCCAGTTCTGGCACTGTCATCCTGGCAGGTGATACGTGGCACAGGAGCCCTGCTGCTTTTCCTGAATGTTCTGTGTTTACATTCAGCCAGCAGCTGAACCTTTGTGGGCTTTTCATTTTAATTGGCAGCTCAAGCATAACAAATGAAACAAAAGTTATATTTAGAGCCATGAATAAGTCTGCATTATGAGGGAAAGAACATACAGTACAAGAAGCGTGGGGAAATTCATTTTTTTTTAATTTCCCAAAGCTTTTTTCCTACCTGAATGTTTAATTTCCATTTGAAAACAGATGAGAGTTAAAACCGGTGTTGTGTGAGGGACTTCTTCTGAAAGGGTGTCTGCAGTACTTATCAGTCAGTAGTGGACAATGCATTAGCTTTCTAAGCATACTTTGATTTTTTTAAAATAACACAGGTCAATTGAAGATGCCTTCCTCCAAACCCTTCAAGTGCATGTTTTGAACTCCAGTTTCCATCATGCTGACTGGAGGTCATGAAGGTTTATTCCAGTCAGTGATGTTATTCAGCCGGTTTTATTTGGTTCAGGCAAACTGGTAGTGGCTCCGCCCACTCGCCTGGATGTAATCACATCCCGTTTTTTATGCTCTGCATGGAAGGTCCTGCACATGAGCGGAAGTGGACGATCACATTTGCGAACAGGTAGCGAAGGTAAGTGAATACCACCCCTGATTCCAATACTTGAAGGGAAGAGGAAGAGGAATTCAACCTGTTCTCTGAAGCACTTGACAGGAGGACAAGAAGCAATGGATGGAAGCTAAACAGATCCCTGTAATTACGGGATCGGAATTCAGGTGCTTGGCAACTAGAAAAAACTTATGACAGTTGCAGTGTCCCGGGCTCATGTGATCAGTTTTTGTGATCTGCTGACAAGCAAAGTCAGGGGAGAAGCCAGATTCACTTAACAATGTTACTAATGTAACAACTGATGTGATTCACTTAACAATTTGTAAAAAAAATAAAAGTATAGGGTAAAACTCACTTAAAAACTGTCTCGCTTAGCAATGGATATTTTAGGCTCAATTGTGATTGTAAGTCAAGGACTACGAAGGATTGCTATCAGTGGTGGGTTGCCCCCCCCCCTTCACACTGGTTCTATGGAACCGGTAGTAAAACCAGCAGGAGGCTCCGCCCACCGACCCTGACATCATCAAAATGCTTCTGTGCAGAAGAGCGCGTATGCAAGCAAAGTGAGCATATTTGTACAGCCCCGTTGCAAACCGGTAGTAAAGGTAAGTAGAACCCACCCCTGATTGCTATTCTAATAGCAGTCAACAAAAATACCACCAAACCTTTAGAATAAATACCTGCACTAGACCCTGGAAATATATTCAACAATACTAGCTATGATCATACATTATTTTTACCAATATTCCAGAACATATCAGATCAGAAGGAAAAGTCATAAGGGGCAACTAATGCAGCAGTTACAATTGTGTACCCTTCTCTTTTGCAGCCATTCAAACACAAAAAGGGAACTTTCCTAGTTTGTGCTTGCTAGTTCGTAGTCATATACGAATAATGAAACAATTTAAGCTAGTTTCCTTTGGCTGAAAAAGAAACTTCTAATTCTGCTTTGGTCACTGATTTCCAGCTGGACATGCGTTTCTTCCCCCATTTTCAAACTAATTAAGAGCTGGTATGTAATCACTGGAGAAAAGGTCATAAAATCTAATCAGTCACATGTCATGTCATGACTCATGATGAGCAGCCTCCATTATGGTCATAAATTGAGGGCTGCCTTTATGATGCTAGTTTGGATTTTCTCTGCAATTGTTGGCACTTGGACTGGAAAAATGTTTTGTATTGGAGCTTGTCTCCTCCTTTTTTAAAAAGAGAAATGGCCCCTGTTGTCATGTTAAACATTAGGGTTTTTGTTTGTTTGTTTACATTAGAATACTGGAACCATTTTAAATGGGGTTTTAGTTGCTTACAACTAAATGGGGCCTTAGTTGCTCACAACTAAGAGTTGAGATCTGGAATCCTGAGTTTTACATATGTTAATTAATGCTATTCTTTTACAGCTGTGTATGAACTTTTTCCTGATAGAAGACATTATTTTTTGATGTGTATATTAAGGGATGAGTTATTGGAAGAAGAATTTTATATTAGTTAATTAAGAGGAGGTGAAAAGATTAAGAAAATTATAATTATGATTAGGGTGAGAAGTTTCGCTTGAAGATGTCTTGCTTTTCATCCAAGAAGCTTCTTCAGTTTTGATGATGAGAATGGATGAGAAGCGAAACATCTTCAAGCAAAGCAAAGGAAGTCCAGTTGCCTTTGGTAAAAAGCACCTTTGGAACAATCATGATCTTGATGGCTGAGAATCTCCATAGATATATAGCACTGGTGTCCAGAGTGTATGGAAAAAAATCATAATGGTCATTGCGACAAGACAATGAATGGATCACCCAATCATCTTGAATTTTTTTGCTCTGTCCTCCAGATATTCTTGAAATATACATCAATTCTAGAGTTTTGGACAACTATTTTCCAAGTTTGAATGTGATGAAGGAGCAGGTGGGATCTTCCTTCATTTCACCCATTTCCACAGTGCCCCCTTTCCTGGTTTCCCATCGTTGGAGAAAGACAGCTGCAGAGCTTGGCAAAGGAAAGGGATGGTTGGTTGCCCCTTTTCCAAGTTGAGCTTCAGAAGAGGAAATCTGGACAAACCTATGTTCCATGGATATTTTCCCAAAGATCAAAAGTTTGTAGCCTAATTCTATATTTAGTTGCATTGCACAAGAAACCCTGGGACTGAACTGATATCTTCAGCCTGAGCTAGTGATACGCTGATTAATGCTAAACAGGATCCTCTGTTTTAAATAGAAGGAGGCTGTTTTGTTTTTTAAAAAAATCTCATTATCATTTGTTCCAGTTTATTTGCTAACAATAATAAATAAGCCACATAGGAGAAACAGCCGGAAATTGTTTACTAATGAGACTGTCCAGATTTAATAAACTTGAAGCCACAAGTTTAAATTATGACTATCCCTATTCCCCATCTTTTAAAATGATGATCAAAATCAGAGAAATAGAACTGCGTGGTTTGTATTTTATTGAGAATATTGCAAGAAGAAATCTGCTCTTTAAGAGGAGCCCAGCATCTTAAAGTGACTGCACGTCACTGGGTTGCCCTGAAAATGACACTTTAATTGGAACTTGTATTACTGTGACCCCTTGTTATTTTCATTTTTTCTTTCTTCTTAATATATTTATTAGATACTATATACATAATATATAAACAGGGAAAGAAAAAGAACAGAAGAAAGGGATGAGGAAGCATGACACAGACAAGTAAACAAGGGATTGACAAATGTCATTCTTTCCAGTATGGTATTAATTGATTGTGAATAACTAAATATGCTACATTTGGAAAAGTTTGAAAATCACTACTCCATCACCCGGCCACACTACAGATCCAGCTCCCAGTTGCACTCCATAGACTTACCTGCAGCACACCCCATTCAAGAAAAAGTCTGTCCACCACAGCAAAATGTGAACAATGCAGTTTGGAAGACTTAAACTTTTCTATCGTGTTTCCCTGAAAATAAGACCCAGTCTTATATATATTTTTTCCACCAAAAAAGGCACTAGGTTTTATATTTGGGGGATGTCTTCCACTGACTTGCCTCATGACGGCCCCACCCAGCAGAAGCCCGCTGCTGAACCAATTCTTCTGCAGCAGCTTGTTGCCACTTTATGTTTATATTTGTTATTAAACATAGACTCAGGGTGGTGTACAGCCACGATAAAACCACATACAATACAAAATTGAAGAACAATTTAAAAATAGATTAAATACTTATGGCCCCTCAGTTAAAAACCCACAAATTTAAAACACCCAATCCCAAACTTTAATTAAGCCAGTCCAGCCTGTTGAAATAACAGGGTCTTAAGGGCACGGCGAAAGGTACGCAGGTTGGGAATCCTACGTATCCCTGGGGGCAGTTCATTCCAGAGGGCGGGTGCCCCCACAGAGAAGGCTCTCCCCCTGGGGGTCACCAGTCTGCATTGTTTAACTGACGGCACCCTGAGGAGTCTCTCTTTGTGGGAGCGTGTTGGTTGGTGGGAGGTTGTCAATGGTAGAAGGCGATCCCGTAGGTATCTGGGTCCTAAGCCATGGAGTGCTTTAAAGATGGTAACCAACCACCTTGAACCGCACCCGGAAGACCACTGGGAGCCAGTGCAGCTCGTGCAGGAGAGGTGTCATGTGGGTGAGACGAGTCACTCCCATAATCACTTGCGGTGTCGCCCCCAGCTTCTGTTTTGCTGTCAGAGGCATTCAGGAAAGTTTTTAAAGTTGTAAAGCTTGAGTGGCCGTAAAAGAATATAAATGCCCAAGATTAAAAGGAGTTTTATTTTTTGTTGCTATCTGAAAAGTTCTTTGGTACAGTATGTGGACCAAGTTTATAGAACTAGCATGCTGATTGGACTTGTAAATAGTATGCTCTATTGCAGTGCTTCTTAACCTATGTTAAGGGGAAGGTTCCATTTTTAAAAACTTGTTTGGAGGTTCTAGCAGGGGAGTGTGGCTATTGCACACACGTGACCGAAGATCGGTTCCCACCTTGGATCTTGGATGGTCGTCCTTGAGAATGGGACACATGGAGCAGGGAGGGGGGAAGGGGACACGCATTTAGCCAGCTAGATTAGCTGAATTATCCATGGCAATCAATGAGGTGACAGAGCTGGCACTTAAAAAGCATATATTCGGTATTCTTGAATTTGCAAAGTTTATGAAACACCAATTCGCTGTATACATATAACAATAAGGGTAAGGTGCCATATATTAATCCAAAAAGTCATTGGACCCTCCTACACTTTGAATTGCACCACTAAACTTGGCTAACAACTTTATGGTGTTCTTCCGCCATTTAAAAAAAATGTAAGGAATGCAATGCACACTGCCTGGAATATTGAACCGTTTTTTAAAACCAGTGCAGTTTGATGTCTTTTTTTTCAAATGACAGCATAATGCAACTCCACAAATTATTCATACCTTAAATAAAGATAGCGCTGTCAAGTGAAGTGTGACTTAAATTTGATTTAAATTTAAACTGATCTAAATAAGCTAAGTGTCTAATTAGAAAACGGCACCATCACACAGTTTAACTTACAATGGCTCAGTTCAGAAGTAATAGGTTTCCTGCTTTAGGGCTTAAATTTCCCCATCCTTTTAATCCACAAGAGAAGGAGCATAAAGTTTCCATTCGCAATTGTAAATTTGTTCAAGAGAGAATAGAATAGAGCTGGAAGGGATCTTGGAGGTTTTCTAGTCCAACCCTCTGCTCGAGCAGGAGAATCTATACAATCTCAGACAAGTGACTGTCCAGTCTCTTCTTAAAAATCTTCAGTGATGAAGCACCCACAATTTCTGAAGGCAAGCTGTCCCTGTCAGCTTTGGAAGCCATATTAGGCCAGAAACGTCCATGCTGCCACCTTCTCATGTGTGGGAAAGTAGGAGAGGGGATTTAGTAAAGGGTTGTCTGTAGACATAATAGCATTCTTCCTGTTGGTCAAGGTCAAGGCGATCCTACATCTGGAGAAGGAGTGGTCGGAGTGAGGTTTCGAGATGGGACGGTGGTTGATTGGAGCATGTAATCGACTAAGGACTGAGGGGATGGTTTGGGAGGTTTTGATTTACTGAGGGAAAACCCGGACCTCTCAGATTCGGGTTTTCCTAGATGTGCCAATTTACCTATTCTAGTAAATAGAACTTTGGAAAATGCTTGCTTCAGAGTCTTTACTTGGAGTAGGATTTTTTTCTGGAATGCTGGCAGTCCCACTAGTTAATTGTCTTCACAGTTAGGAAGTTTCTCCTTAATTCCAGGCTTCTTCTTTCTTTGTTTAGTTTCCAACCATTGTTTTTTGTCCTGCCCTCTGGTGCTTTCTTTGTAAATTACTTTGTTAAAACGTTCAAATATTGGAAAATATTTTTTCCTATCATCTATGTTGTTAACAGACTCAATGTTTCAATCCTGCTTTCTTAAGAAATGCTAGGGTTGTAACAATTATGTATACAGTAATTATTACAAGACAGGATTGAGCTTTGGCTTCAATTAACCTCAAGCCAGATTCACACAAGAACATGGATAGAGAATGGGAGGGGTGGGGATAACAGAGCTAGTATTTTCAGCTTCCTCCTTATGTTGTGGTATCATTTTGGGCACTTGAATAGGGCTATGGTAGACATAAACTATAGCCTAGCATAGACTTAAGTGGGTGCTGTTTGTTTCTCTAATTAGAGAACTATAGCTTCTGTACTATCCTGTCCTTACTCTGCCTATTTAGATAGATTTAGCTAATTTGGGCAACTGGTGTTGCTAAGCAACTGAAATACTCTTCTTTCCACAAACACCCCAAAACACTATTCAGGAGACAGATGTTAAAATCCCTCATCTCTTTTCCTCCCCCACAAAATCATGAAAATATATCCTGAGCTAAGAAATGCATTTGTTTTCCTAGAAAAATTAGAATTCTAAACGGTGGGGCAGTTTTACCGCAGGTGCAGAAGATCTCTACAGTGTTCAGTCACTCACGACTTCCCTACGACCCTGATGTAGGGAAAGGTAGATCTAGTAAGTGAATTTGCCCTTTTTCAGGTTTATGAGTACAATGTCCCTACCCTTATTCGTGGCTAAAGAGGCATGACTTGAACAAGGGTCTCCAACCGTGGCAACTTTAAGACTTGTGGACTTCAACTTCCAGAATTCCTCAGCCGGCAAAGCTGAGGAATTCTGGGACTTGAAATCCACAAGTCTTAAAGTTGCCAAAATTGGAGACCCCTGGACTAGAAGAGCCTTGGTGGCACAGCAGACTAAAATGCTGTTAAGTAACACCAGGTGCCTGCAATTACTGCAAGTTCAAATCTTACCAGGCTCAAGGTTGACTCAGCCTTCCATCCTTTTGAGGTAGGTAAAATGAGGACCCAGTTTGTGGGGGCAATAAACTGACTTTGAATACCACTGTGGGGGGCAAAGCCCTACGAAGCAGATATATACAAAAGTATGAAGGCTATTGCTTAACGCATTGTAAGCCGCCCTGAGTCTCCAGAGAAGAGTAGCATATAAATCGAACCAATAAATAAATAAATAAATAAATAAATAAATAAATAAATAAGACAAGACAAGACAAGACAAGACAAGACAAGACAAGACAAGACAAGACAAGACAAGACAAGACAAGACAAGACACCAAAGGGAATAATATGCAGAAGTTAAGTATAAACCTATACAGGCCAAATAAATCATAGAGTTTGGTTAATAAAGATATACAGATATGTTGTAGCAGGACAGTTTTCCATTTCTTGTCAGCCTAATCAACTCATTATAGCCAAACTGAATGATGTGTTGATCTATTTTTAGATATATATTTTTTCCTGGAAGTTTTTTTTTTCTTCTTCCCGTTACAGATTCTGCCAGCTAAATGGCAGCATGCCTGCTGCCTTGGCTGTTCTTGAAAAAGTCAGCAAGCTGAGAACAGGATGATTTGGATGGAAGACTACAGAAAATGCGAGAGCTGTAAATTAGGCCAGGAAATCAAACACAACATCCAGAACAGCAAACTACTTGGTCTTGTTGCCAAGGAAATTATATAGATGTGCCCATGAAATCCTCAGCAGTTGAACTCAATTCACAATAGACTTTACCTTTTTTTTTTGGTGAATGCATATGTTCTTCCTTGTTTTTTCCATTATCGTACCTGCCTGTTTTGTTTTCTTATTACTTTTGTGGCAAGCATTTTAACAGGGTCAATTTACAAAATAGCTTCTCTGCTGATGGTATATACAGCTACAAGGACTATGTGTGATAAAAGCAATCCCTGTGCCAAACCTCAGCAGTGTAACACATGCTTACTTGGATTCCTATCCTGTGCGTATTTGCTGGAACTGTCTTGAATCCTCAGATTTTCTCATGGCATCGTCTGTAAGGGGAAGCCAAAATCTCCAAAATGGTAGGAATAGAGTCATGAGTCAAGCCCTACCCCTTTTGAATATACCTTGACCCATCATTGAATCACAGCATTGCACTTGCTTTCTTGCAAATTTTGACCATGCCCTTCAGATGCTCCTGAAATTGAGAATAAGTAACAGACAAGTAGTGGCACTGATGGAATGGGGCATTGAGAATCTAACTTAGTGAAAAATGAGATGACTATTTAGAAAGAAGGATGACCAAAAGGGGGAGACCTCCAAAACTGCCTTCTCATGCTCTATCTTAATCTCCTTGGAGTCCTCTGCTATTCCCCGTTTCAGGTCTTACATATCTTAGGTGACCTTTCCTGGCATCCTATCCAGTAAAAGTCATGGACCCTCCAAGCTAGCAAGCCATTCCTGAATTTCCAATTCTCAACCATCTGGAAATTCCTCAGTAGCCTGACTGTGTGTGTGTAGTGAAGCTTTTGCCACCGAAAAAAATATTCAACCCCTAGGAAAACAACAACAGCAAATGATTATTGTAAATACTATTTTCAAAATTGTAAAAACCATTTGTTTAAAGCCCTTCTAAAAAGCTGCCATTCAGTTGTCATTAAGGGTAGATGGCGTTCACATAAGAAGGGTGGATTTAAACGTTATTAGTTTTAAATATGATGACAGCAAAGGCACACGGTTCTGACTTCATTTCAAAGCTAATAGTGATTGCTTGGAGCAAAAAGTAATGCTGGTAAACTATTGATTTTATACTGCTAGCAAACGTGTCTTTCCAATAGATCGGCTTTAATCTAAGCACGTACTATATTTAATAACCAATATTCTAAGTACTATTTGCAGTGCAGATAACAAAGTATTTTAAGTGCAAAGCTGAAATGTTCTTTTCTTGCTAGGAACTTTGATGTATTTCTCTAAATTCTCAACCATAGCAGAAAATTATTCCAGGAAATGTCTGTCTGTCCGTCTATAAACAATATCAAGACAGCGTTGGTTTCCTCTGGACATATTTTAGAAGTCTTCCTCCAGCTTGGTAAAACAGAGTTCAATCCTCAAAACAGTCTTAAATCCTTAAAACATTGCCACGGCTTGGTTTTTGATTGTACTCTGTTCTGCAGGTCAGTGATTTTCCATTATAACATCGTATTGCCATAGCAAGCACAGGTCTAACCCACAAAAATTGGCAAGAGAACAAAGCTGTCAATAAAAGATGCTAGAATACCAACAGCTGAAGTTATTGGTGCAAAAGGAGATCCACTGAGTTGTGAATACGGGCAGGCAAGACTATTGTTTAATTGATAGTTTATTAAACTCTTTCTTGTTTTGCATTTCTTAACATGGGAATCCATCTCAGAATGATGGATATAATTCTCAGTGGAGAATTATGAACAAGAAAGAGGACCAAGTAGTATAGGTATATGTTAGAAAAAAAATATACACAGAAATGAGTATTTCTCTGGGGGGGAAGCCCATATCACAGAATTAAGCATAAGATATGCTTATAAGACTTTTCTATTTTAGAATAGAACAGAAAATCTGTCACTCAGGGTTGAACTGTGGAACTCTTGGTGCTCTCTGAGCTTGGTTGTTTTGTCGTAGACATTTCATTACCCAGCTAAGTAACATCATCAGTGGTAGTGAGTTTGGGCTTTGTTCCCTGTTCATATAAGTAGCTTGCCCTGCCAAAGATGGGGGTGTGGCTTTCTCCTTAGTAGTTCCTTGATTGGGTTACTATTTTATGCTTGATTGTTTGTTTGTTTGCTTGTTTGTTCCCTTGATAGTTCCTTGATTAAGGCTTGTAATGTGAATGGTGTTTTTGCAATGAGTTTGCACAACATACCATTCACATTACACACCATTCAACTGAGATTTTAAAAAAAGAGAGATCAGAACACATCTTCTCTAACAGCCAAAACTCAAATAAACAGGGATTAACACCAGGCAAATAAAGCAGGGATTAACTCTACACTCACTATGACTGATAATGTTGTCTAGCCAGGTAATGAAATATTTTTAAGAAAACAACCAAGCTCAGAGAGCGTCGAGCACTATATAACCCATGATTAAAAGTTTCAGCATGTTTCTGTAAATATTTTTTAACATAAACCAAAGTAATTGAAAGAGCTTGGTTTATTATTAAACATTTGAACCAAAGAGAAGTGAGATGGAGAGATTTAACCTTTCCCAATTGCAACATCAAAGTCCCGCATAAGTTGATGTATAAGCTGATGATGGTGTAAGGTTTCCTGCCTGGGCAGGGGATTGGACTAGAAGTCCTCCAAGGTCCCTTCCAACTCTGTTATTCTATTTATTTCTATTTCTATTTCTATTTCTATTTCTATTTCTATTTCTATTATTTCTATTTCTATTTCTATTTCTATTATTTCTATTTCTATTTCTATCACATAAGTAGACAAAACATCTCAATATTCATATTGGAAGGTGCAGAATTATAAAAACATCCCAGCTACAATTCTCAGACAGTATTAATTTTCCATAACAGCCATGTTTTGAGCCTCCCTAAAAAGCTTTGCCTGATTAACAAAATAGTGACTTCAGATTTTGACTCCTTGGATTGCCTTTCCCAACTTAGTTGATCTTATATTCTGGATGCAACTCTTAACTTACCTGTTGTGAGCAAGGCTGGCTAGAGTTAAAGAAAGCTATTATCTAAAACACCAGGAGAGCACATTGGAAAAGCTATTCCAGAAATAAAATGGTTCTCTGGAAGAAACATTTGGACAAAATAGGAGGTTATGCCTTTCTTCACCCACTGTTAGGAATATTGGTAAAGGAAACAAGTGTGAAGCTTCAATCTGAAAGTTTATGAAAAACAAGAGAAGCCAAAAATTGAACAGGGACAGTACAAAACCGTGCAAGAACAACAATGCAAATATGCCAAAATAACATCAAGGAATAAAGCCCAAAAGAAAGTAAGAAAGTATAAAAGTGCAGCTGAATAGTAAAATGCAAAGATATATAAGTAGCTAGTAAACAGATACAGTTAGATTTAGAAGTTTAAAAAAATGAATAATTGTATTTATGACACAGGTAAAAGGACTATAAGGATATTGAATGTATTCATTAGTTTATTTTTATATATTAAATTTATATGCCATGCATATAAATTGGATGCAGAAACTCTGTATAATAGCAGAGGAATCTAAACTAATAAGTAATTTGCCAGGTCTGAAGTAGTTCCCTTTTGTGTCAGTCGGGTCTGTTATTGTCTGGCCAGTTCTCTGGCATATGACAGGCACAATCATTTTGATGAATGGGGAAGTCAATACCAGAGCCCAGCTGTAAGGATTAATCTTCATCAGTTCATCCGAAATCAAGTTTCTTTCTGTTGCCCAACCATTTTTCAACTGAATTATAAGCTTGTGAATCTTGTCAGGAGCCAGTGGGGGCCAATCTGGCCTATGATTTCAAGACAAAAGAGATTCTTTTTCCTCATGATTTGTTGCTAAATTATGCTGAGCCTGAAGTTCAAGAGGAATCAGCCCTACCAACTCAGCTGATTTGTTTGAGAATTGCACTACTAGGAATTAGACACCAAAATGCTGACCATTTCTTATTCTTGACCATTTCAGCAAGTTTTGACCAGTTGTTTGATTGGATTCCCAGTTTCTTTTAACACTTTAGAATAATTTTTCTCAGGCCAAATACCAATTCCCTCAAGTAAGCAGTACTGTTAACTCTACAAACTGTCTAAGATTTAGCTAGTTTAGCTTTAGTTGCATCACACAAGAACCTGGAGGAAATTCCTTTCTAGGGTTCATTAGGGATTTATTTATTTATTTATTTATTAGTTCGATTTATATGCTACCCTTCCCGGAGACTCAGGGTGGCTTACAATGCGTTAAGCAATAGCCTTCATACTTTTGTATATACCTGCTTAATAGGGCTTTTGCCTCCTCCCACCCAAGCAGTGTTCTTTTTTATATAAAGTCAGCTTATTGCCCCCACAATCCGGGTCCTCATTTTACCTACCTTGGAAGGATGGAAGGCTGAGTCAACCTTGAGCCTGGTGAGATTTGAACTTGCAGTAATTGCAGGCAGCTGGCGACTAAGTGCTACTTTAACAGCACTTAGTCCCCTGCGCCACCAGGCTCTTTAACAATTTAACAGTTAGATTCTCTTGAATCCAAGTGGCTGTTTGATGAACATAACAGAACAGAATACTTCCTTGGTCAAGTGTGATTGGACACACAAGGAACTTGTCTCAGTGTACATACAGACAAAGTCATGCAATCATAAGATACCAATAAGAGAAAGTAGTAAAAAATCTGAGAAAGATAATAGTAATACAACCATACTACATAGGTAAATATCCTTCCACATAAGACAGTACTGTAGTAATTAGGTGTTTAGCAGAGAGATGGCATGAGGGGAAAAAATGTGTCTAGTTGTTTGGGAATGCAATGCCCTATAGCCACATCCTGAGGGGAGAAGTTGAAACAGCTTACGTCCAGGACGTGAGGGATCTATAGATACTATATTTTCTCAACCCTCTTTCTGATCCATGCAGTATACTGGTCCTCAATGGAAGGTAGGCTGGTTGCAATGGTGCTTACAATGATGGAGGAAACGAAATCTTCTTGGGGATTTAGATGGTTTGATGAAGCCTAGTTCTAGGAAGCAGAACAAATGTAGGATAGTTGTCTCAAGCACTCAAGCACTGATTTAATTTAAAAGTCCTTAAAAGTTAGAGCTTGAAACAGAGAAGCATTAGTTGAACAATTTTCCAATGAGCTGTCAGTTAATTATGTAGTTAACAGGAAATGATAACTGTCAGGTTACATATGAATTTTTAAAGAGCTAACATTAATTAGATTTAAGGATACTATGATGTAATTGATAGTGCCAATGCCAAAGACACCCTTGAATGTATATTCTCTGTTCAGGTCCCCCATGACAGATTCATTTAAAATAAAAAGATTGTATTTAAAAATGTTTGCATCAGATGCCAACCCTCAGGGCTTGAACACATTCAATACATCCTTAACTCAGTATGGAGAAAGCTTGCAAGAAGAGTACTTTTCTGCTCCACTTCACAAGTGGTCTTTTCCAAATCTCATGACATAAGCCCAGCTATGTGGCCTCTCTGCTGTGCTTTCATTCCATCTAAGCAATGCCTGGGCTTCTACTGGTCAAAGGAGAAACTGCCGAGCATATTCTCTTGCCTCTGGTCACTGATCACTGCCTTCCATGGTCATTTGAGCATCTCTGAGTCTGAGGAGAAATTAGGCCCTTCTAGGTAGACCACTCCTGGAAGTCAACCTTTCTAGATAAACCAGACTTAGACTACTTTTATTAGAGGGTTATGATAACAGAAACTTACAAATCTGAATGTGTCTCCTCCTCCTTGCCTTAATCTGAAAGAGAACTAAGGAAGATCAGATCTGAAATAATTTTTCAAATTCTGTTCCTGCTTTGGGCTCAGATTACTCTAACTGAATGCTGCTTTGACTGTCACCCTTTCTCACAGTTATTCTTACAGGCCTTTATAGGAATGGGGCATATCCACATAAAGCCTAAATGCATTATAATGGGTTGTATTTCTGATAAGTGGTGTTGTGAGACAATGGTTTGCCAATTCCTCATCTGCTAGCCTTATACAATTGGTATACCAACATTGAAGGCAGATCAGAAAAGACCAGTGAATGAGCGGATTTTCTCCCTCCCCTATTGCAGAACAGTGAAATACTGGACCTTTAACAAAGTAAAATAGACCCTGCAGGAGCTAGATAAGATCATATTAGGGAAGAAGGAAAAAATGCTAGCTAAGATCTATAAACTTTTAATAAGTCATTGGATAGGAGACGAGATTGTCAAAGACTCAATGATTGCCTGGGGGAGGAATATTGGCCCCTCAATTGATTTGACGAAATGGGAAGAAATTTGGTCTAGACAATTGAAATTTTTGATGGCAACTGCTTATAAGGAAAATTTGTACAAGATGGTTTACAGGTGGCACCTCCCTCCTGCCCGATTATCCAAAATGTTTCCTGGACTCTCCCCAAAATGTTGAAAGTGTGGGGAGCTAGGTACTTATTTCCACATATGGTGGACCTGTCCCAGGGTAAATGAATTTTGGAAACTTATTCAGAGGTGGTTGTTAGAAATTACTGGATACAAATTACAATTGAAACCTGAACTTTACTTACTAAACATTAGGCCAGATAAAATAGGCACTAACAAATGGTATCTGATTATCTATATTACAACTGCAGCAAGAATATGTCTCACCCAAAATTGGAAGGGAAAAGGCCTACCGTCTGAAGATTTGATTTTAGGGAAAATTATGGAATGTGCAGAAGCCGATAGGCTAACAAAAATTCTAAGAGATCAAAAAGATTCTGCATATTTCCAATGTTGGGACCTATGGTATGTTTGGTTAAATAACAGAATAAAAAGAGGACAATGTTAGCTTAGTTTTTATTTCTCATTTGTATATTTGGACTGAAGGTAATGTATTGTGTAAGGTTCTCACCGCGATCTGTTTGTTGATAAATTTTCTGTTTGCATTTTTTTTAAAGAAATTATATATATATATATATATATATATATATATATATATATATATATATATATATATATATATATATGTAGGTCTTTGGTTATTCGGGTCTTCTCCCGCCTAGAATTGGAGGGGTTAAAAGTGGCTAATGATGCAGCTGCGGTCTGGCTTCTGGTCCTTGGTCGTGCCTCATTATCAGTGTGGGTTTGAGTCTGCTTTCTGCGTGGATGTGTGGTGGTGACCTCCTGTGTGGCTCTTGTGAGTGTGGGTCTGGTGTCATTCATCGTGTTGGGGACTCGTTTGTCAATAAGGGCGGGTTTCCAAATGGCTGGCAGGCAGGAGGTATCGTCTCGTTTGTTCATGCTGTGTGGGCGTTTTTCTATCTCAATGGCTTCTCTTATATATGTATGTATGTATGTATGTATGTATGTATGTATGTATGTATGTATATGTATAAAGTAAAATAGAAAAAACGTGACAAGAGTCCTGCCAGTTTCTCCTTTAGTACAAGGGAAAACATTTAACACTGATTTTTTTTTTCTTTTAACCAGTCTTCTGCTGATGGAAAAATATCAAATAGAAAGGGAAGTTAATAAAGAATGCTTCCTATAAAAGGTCCATGAATGCAAAGTGCACATCCTTCAAGATACCCTCTCAGTGATTGGTGCTTGCTTTCTAGTCACAGGTGTGAGGGATGAAGAATCAGAGAAACCATCAATCAAGAGTCATGGTAACTGCTATCTGGAGAAAATATTTATTTATTTAATAAATGTAATCACAAATGTAAATAATAAATGCTTCCCATCCTATGTAGACGACTCTGGGCAGCTGACAATTAAAAGTAAAATGAAAACAGATAAAACAACCAAGATTTTAAAAACCCAATTATTAGTGCAAAAAAGCTGCTGAAAACATTCATAATGTCCCACATTTAAATTAACCATAAAATGCATTCCCCTGTACTGCCAGAATTCCAGACTTGATGGCCAAACTAGATTTTCAGTTTGAAGCTAGTAGGATCAAGGCAAGTCTGATCTTTGGGGGAAATGATGTTCTAGAGAGAAGGTGCCACAGCAGAAAAGGCTTTCTTCTGGGTCCCAAAAGTTGGAATTCCCTAGACCAGGTGAGTCCAACCCCTTGGTGGGATTCAACCAGTGTAACAACTGGTGCACTGAGCTTGCGCTTTCGTTCGCTTCAAACGAATGAAATAAAGGTAGGTATAGCACAGGGGTGGGCAGGCCCAGCTGATGGTCAGAGAGAACTGGTTCTCTCTCAGCTGATTGTCAGAGCAACCGGCTTGCTTGAACTAGACCGAATAGGCGGAATCCCACCTCTGGTCCAACTCATAGCCCACAAGCTGCATACAGCCCTTGGCAGCTAGTAATGCTGCCCCACAAGGTTGTAAACTCTTAACCTTATTGTGTGAGTTTATGTTATTATTTTTTAATTAGATTTATATGCCGTCCTTCTCCGGAGACTCAGGGCAGCTTACAATGCGTTAAGCAATAGCCTTCATATTTTTGTATATTTTATACAAAGTCAGCTTATTGCCCCCACAAACTGGGTCCTCAATTTATCTACCTTAGAAAGGATGGAAGGCTGAGTCAACCTATATTTATATGTGGCCCAAGTCAATTCATCTTCACTCAATGTGGCAAGCCAAAAGGTTGGACACCCATGCTGTAGATCTGGGTTGGGGAACAATGGATCTTTTATGACTTGTGGACTTCAGCTCTCAGAATTCTTCAGCCAGCCAGGAATTCTGGGAGTTGAAGTTCACAAGTCATAAAGGGGCCATCATTCCCCACCTCTGCTGTAGATGATAAGGCCCAGAACATGTATCTCCTACCAGATCCAACAGACATCAATGGGAAGAGACAATCCCCTATTTGTCAGGGGTGTCAAACTCACATTATCACATGACATATTGGGACTCCCCCCCCCCCCCTTCGCTAAACTTGGTTTGTAACACATCCAGCCCGCAGGCTGGGAGTTTGACCGCCCTGCCATAGGTAATGGGAGTAAATAAAGTAAGTAAGGGCCAGCATCATGCCAAAACTGAAAAATGGGTTGAAATTCCAGCAGTAACTCCTTAAACCAGGTTCATTCCCTGTCCAGCAAGAGTATTGAGGAAGAGCTCTAATTCTTCTTTTAATTAGCCTCATTTTAACATGTGATATCTAAGGGGTTCAACACTCCTGCTGTTGCTGCTGGAATGACAATGGATACCATAGGCATTTGCCCTGTGAAAATAAATATCTTTACTCATGGAGTCTTCATATATACAGTTTTATGTGTGCTTATTCTAGGCTTTGACCTATGGAGTTCACAAGGAAACCAATGTGGTGTTTGGTTCAGGTATTATGGGTTTACAGGTATATATGAAGAAAACCTTTAAATATAGGTTTAAAGCATCATTTCAGAGAGGGAGGGAGGGAGAGAGGGAGGGAGGGAGGGAGGGGAGAGAGAGAGAGAGAGAGAGAGAGAGAGAGAGAGAGAGAACACACCCTTCTTTAAGTTATTAAATTTAGAAAAGTTATAATTGATATCAACAGGAGCTTCCGTCTCACACCAGATAGCAGTTTGGGGAATGGGGCAGACCACATAAACTGAGTGATATTTTGGAATTCAAAAGCTCACCTGTGACTTCATGCAATTTTGGCATTTTATGTTCTTAATCTATATCCTGCTGTGACTATTGTACCAAGGTACATTTGAAAATATTCGAGAGCTTTGGGGATAGTGCAGGATGTAATATTGCTAGAGTGTTAAAAAGAAGCATGCAGCTTCCTTATTACCTATAGACACTGGAAAGGATGTGCTATAAATTTGCTAAATACATAAATGGGGAAAAAAAAACCCTTTACCATGTCTCTAAAGTATTAAAGCACACACTGCATCTTTGGATGTGTTGATACAAGACCAACCCACCTCAACCACCGCTTTGCTTTGGGCAAAATAGGCTCTGGTCATACCCTTATATATGAACCAAAGAGTACCGAAGGATGAAAGAAGTGATGGTTCTGATCTGATCAGTCAGGGTCCTTTCTCAAGATTTGGTTCAGTGTGATGAGGTCATTTTAAACCATAAATCAAAGCCTTGTACAGTCCTTCTGGTTAAGGATTACAAATCCTACCCAATTGGGGAGTACTTATTTTAAAGACTACATCCTCTTTCATGAGCTTGCCCAGATTTTAAAATCTTCAGAAGAGATTCTTCCCTCTTGGTCCAGAGACAATAAAAGTTGAGTCTGATGACAAATTAAGAGGTGGACTTCTCATTGCTTGTTCAAAGGCTTATTCAACTTCTTCTCCAGGCAAATCATATTAATTCTTGTTATTTTCCTCTTCTGGCTGAAGTTTAGGCCTTGAATTTTGGCTTCCTCAATCCCAGTCCAACACTTCAACAACTACAACACCCTTTTCTTTAGTAAGAAACCAAGTGGGTCATTTTCATCATGTTCTCTGTGAATTAAAGTGTCAGTGTATTTCCTATGTGTAACGTACTTTATACAGTCATAACACAAAAGATGCAGTTTTTTAATTTGCCAATCAGAATGGAAAACTACGGTTCATTTACTCTACTTTCTGTGTGCTCTTGTAGTCAAGACCTTATATTATTTCTTCTATAATGAAATGCTACACACATTAATATACCAAATGTTAAGGTATCCTAGCAACATGCTCCAGATAAACTCTTCTTTTCTTGGGTCCTTAAGACAACCTGAAAAGCAATTTCTGTCCAAAAAGTAAAATCCTGCTCTTAGAAATATATATTTTTGCAATATAAATGCGTGAGCATTTCATAGAAACAATTATATGATGAATTATTCAAATGGATTTTATTTGGATTTTTTTCCTCACCTGAATCATTCTCCAAATATTTTTAAAAACAAGAATATTTGAGGGGTATCAGGGTAGAGAGCTAGGAAAGAGGGGCATGCCCAGGGCCGGATTTAGATGAAAAGAGGCCCTAGGCTATTCCATTTATGAGGCCCTTTCACCTCCCTTTTTTTTTTTTTTTTTTGGTTCAGTGTGTTAGTGTTCACTGTTTTTAGAATAGTGTAATTTTAATTTTGCTAACAATTTGAATGTAGGCCCCTCTTGATCTTGAGGCCCTAGGCTGAAGCCTAGTTAGCCTATAGGAAAATCCAGCCCTGGGCATGCCCATTTATCCCTATTAGTAGCACTGGTCCAATCTTTCCTTATTTTCTGTGGCCTTTTTAATATTAACAGGTAATCAAGTGACTGATCTAAAAGTGGCAACTATGATACTTCAGCATTAAGGAGGAGAGGAAAGCCCCCTTTTCAGTCCAAAACTGTCAGGTAGAATTTCCTTCAAGGGATAAAAGCGCTGATAATTATACTTAGTTATACTTAGAGATGTTAAGTAGGGATAACAAAATGTTCCAATAGTCCTTGTCCACACTGAAACATATGACAAGGATATTGTTGGTTGGATATGTCTCTGGATATGTTAAGGAGAAATAGAGAAAATTAGGCAGTGAGAGGATCCAGGGTGTGAGTAGCTTGTGTGCCACACTTGAAGGACATAAGTGACAGCAACTAAGGGGAAATAGGTCAAGGGAAGCATGGCAAACTGCTGTGGATGGACCAATGCAGTAGCAGTAGCACTCAGACTTATATACCACTTCACAGTGCTTTACAGCCCTCTCTAAGCGGTTCACAGAGTCACCATATTGCCCCCAACAATCTGGGTCCTCATTTTACCCACCTTAGAAGGATGGAAGGCTGAGTCAACCTTGAGCCCGTGAGAATTGAACTGCTGAACTGGAGCCAGCAGTCAGCAGAAGTAGTTTGCAGTACTGCACTCTAATGACTGTACCACCACAGCTCAATATGCACACGCCATATTGAACATATGAAAAGAAACAGTGAGGGCTATCACCCTTGCCCGCTCCTTTAGTTTTTATTCCAGCCAAAACCCTACCTTAAATATTCTGGGTTTCCATCTTGCCAAAGCATAATTCACTTGTTCAACAGAACTTCTGAAACTTTGGGGTTCAAATTCAATTTCTATTTCATGAACACCCCTAATATCGAACATGTTACTGGCTACGACATATCTGCATTTTTGAGATAGAACAAAAATACATGCCCAAAATAAAATGAGAGTATACAATAATGCAGTTAAAATCAATTTTAAAATTAAGTTCGTTAAATCCATTAAAAGCTTGGCAAAAGATGAAGTTTTACCATTTTTCCTGAAATATTGAAAGTGGTGGCAAATCCACCTTTGAGAGAATTTTCCCAGTGATGAAATCCATTTTTTTACTACCAGTTCTGTGAGCATGGCTTGGTGGGTGTGATGTCACTTGATGGGCGTGGCTTGGTCAGTGTGGCAGGGGAAGGATACTGCAAAATCTCCATTCCCTCCCCACTCTGGGGCCAGAGGTGGTATTTGCCAGTTCTCCAAACTACTCAAAATTTCTGCTACCGGTTCTCCAGAACCTGTCAGAACCTGCTGGATTTCACTCCTGAACTTTCCGTGTTTGGAAGCCTCCAGGCAGAAAACTGTCTTCTGTGTATCAGGTAGCCAAGCTGATTTTCATAATCAAGCACTGTTTCTTTAACCTAAAATGAACCCAGAAACTAACTATATCAGCCCATTTTCTCCTCAAGGTCTGTAGCTCTTATCCTGACAGATCATTATTACTCTTCTTAGAAACAACAAAGAAATGACAAATTACAGAAATTGGGGTTCTCAAGTGAGGCGCTGTTGTATTTGAGACAAGTTCAGGCAATGATAGCTCTTAAAGGAAGAAGTCTTGGCAAAGAATTAAAAACAGCATGTACCGAGATGTTACTTGGAGCTCAGTTGGAGGACAGCAAATTTCATTTTTAACTAGTACTATATCTGGTTGAACTTACAAATAATGAACTTTGAAGAGCCTTTACATCACTGTGATTTGATATCTCACCATAAATAATGATTGGAAGGTAAATATCACCAAATGCCTCATGCTGAAAGGCGTTGATCCTGCAAAGATTCTTCTTCTTCTTGTGCCATATCCGTCATTGGACATTGGCAATCATGTTGGCAATCCTATTTTTGTCAACAGCCATATGAAAAAGTGCTGCTGAGTTTTGTCCAAACCAGTCCCTTAGGTTTTGAAGCCATGATGTTCTTCTACCTGGACCTAGTTTGCCTTCACTCTTTCCCTGGAGGATTAAGATGGAACCCCTGAATCTACAGAATCCGGTCCTGCTCTACTGTAGTTAGTAATAGTTCTCATATAACAATGATCATTGGGACTGGAATTTCTGCAAGTAAGCAATGTAAATTCCATTGCCATTGTTAAGCAAATCAGCTCAGATCATTAAGCAAAGATATCACATGGTTGCCATTTGTAACCTCCCCAATGACTTTACTTGTAGGACGCCAGCGAAGGTCACAAACAGCAATCAACTATAACTAATATAAATACGAGGACCAGTTGTAATTACACTTAATTCAGCACCATTGTATATTCAAATGGTCGCTGAACAACTGGTCATTAAGCAAATACCACCTGTGTGGGAAGCTTCCCTAACCCTATCCCTCCAGAAGAATGAAATGTTTTGGGAAATATTAAAAGAGGTAGAATATTATATTTCCCCTAAAGGAGAAATGAAAAAAAAATTTAAGGGAGGCAGAAACCAGCCACTGTTTCTCTTCCCAAGCAGAAACTGAGGAGGCCAGCTTTACCATGGATTTGGTAATCCATTCAGAAAGACTGGGTCAGGCAGAAACTTCAGATAGGCAACACAATAAGCAACACAATCAAGCCAGGTTGATAAAAGTAGCTCAGACAAACACCTAGGATTTGCATTTCCCCTTTTGCCTATGGAGCCAGCCACGACCTCTACATGACCCCATAGGAATCCACATGGTATAAAAACTCACCTACTCTAAACTCCATTTTGTCAGCTGTCCCTGAATCACATCTGATTGGTGGTTCTGCTTCATCAATAAAGGGAACTTTTCTTTCCAATCAGCCTCCAGCCTCCATTTTATTTCCAGTGCCTTTCTCCTAGCTTGGAACTGGAACTGGATATTTCTTCCAGCACCTGTATTACTGAAACATCTACTATGTGTTGCTAACATGGCTTCTCGGTCCATTTCCAACTTAGACAGAGGAATTTTATGGGCAGCTTCTTCTGGCACATAAAAATCCCGAGATAACTGTTGTAGCTGCAGACTTTACATTTGTAGCCTGCAGAACCTATGCACTGTTGGCAGCAAAGTAGACTGTGCATGTCTACAGATATTTTTGTCATGTATATCATACTGCAGTTCGTATTACATGCTGGTATTTTTCTTTCTCTTTTTTAAATGAAATCTGGGTTAGTCACTTGTAATAAAGTTTGACTTGATTTTATATCTATGTCTATGTACATCAACACACTAACATAATGTCTGTCCCGGTTTTATAGGATTAACACCCAGACAGTCACTATGGCTGACCAAATCCACATACATTTTATCCCTGATTCTAAAAATATGAAAACCTAGGATTCCTTGGCCATGACATGATATTATGCATCTCATCTCTCCGAATTAAGAAACACTCCCATATTATACTATATATATAGTGTCCTAAAGGGAAATGGGCAAAAATCTAATGCTAGGAATTACTGTCTGTACTGGTAAGCAAGATCAAAAATATGGGATTAAAGCCAGAATTATCTGGCAGAATATCTATGTAATGACAGTATCTGCCCGATAGTAATAGTGACTCCTCAACAATACCTCCCCAAGTTCCCCATGAACTGAATATGGGAGGCAAAATCAAGTAATTCCATTTACTAGGCTCAAACCATTCAAAATGAAATAATAAAGAAGGGAAAGTATGTTTAACTGAATGTAAGTAACCAACATTATCGCTGAATGATTATTATTATGAGGTTTAGCCAAATCTCTCACTCAGAATAAATCATAGTAATCATATCGCCTTGCTCCCTGTCCTTGATATTTATTAATTTATTAGTTTTATGTACCACCATAATCTCTCATGACTCCGGGCACCCAACATTTCACCTCATGCTTTCTATGAATTTTTCCCTTCATTACTTTTTTCTTTTCCATAAATACACAGTTGCCCAATGACCAAAGACATTCTGAAAGCTCTGCAGACTGATTCCTCATCAAGATATGTATGTATACAGTAGCTTGGATGTTTGATTGTTAAAATTAATTAATGAAGGCCAAGAGTGTTGTAGCTTTTTCTTCTCTGAAAAATTCCAATTTGACAGATATAATCCTTTCCATATCAAGGCGCTACTGACTAGCAAGATTGTGCTTTTGAAAGATATTTCTAGTATTGAGCAAGAAAAGAGATCTGCTTTTCTTAAAGTTGCATTGGAGACCCAAAATTCTTAGCTGCTTGCGGAAAGATTTACACAAATAGCTGATGGATCCTTCTGAAAGGTGTAGCTGCAGGCATTACTTGTCATACCTTAAGACAGCCAATATGTAGAGGAAAACATCTGTTCCAGCATAAATAGCCAAAATGTAGCAATTAAATGTGCTAATCATTTGAGGTTGAGCCTGGAAATAGATGAAAGGAAAGATTATTTTATTTACACAACTAGAAATTATTTCTAAGTATTCATGCTTCAATTTACTTATTTTTTTCTGAACAATTTTTTTTATAATCTCTCTCACATCCTAATGAACATTATTTTAACCTCTCAGACAGAAAAGTATGCTTAAAATAGATTAACCCTGGTGAAGTGTACTTAATTAGCATAAGATGGGTTTATTTTTACGCTACTGAAAATGATAATAAATGCACCCAAAAGGTTTTTTTTTTCTCCAACAAAGGATGTGGTATTGTATTTGATGTTTGTTTTCATACTGCTAATAGCCATGTGTTATTCTTATCCACTACTGATAAAAATAATTCAAAAATACATTTTGGTTTTGATAGTATATCTATTTATCAGAGAAAAAAAATTATACGGAACACAATTTGACCTACAGTACTTATGAGCAAACAAATTAAAAAAATCCCTAAAGGACTATCTTTTTTCATTATTGTTTTTTTATAAATTTAAACTGTGGTATGTCTTTTTTAAAAAAAATAATCTGCAGAATCCATGGAGATATTATCCATAAAAATATTCATGGAAAATAATGAATATTATAATGCAGGAAGTGTTGCATTTGTAATAATAAAGTGATAAATAGATCGTATGGATTTTTTAAACTAATCTATTGAAATGTCACCATATATATCCTTAAGGAAGACCACATCCACTCCACCCCCACCCCCAAATAATTATTTCTGAGTTGGGAAGGTATTTCATCTTATATAAATTGAGAAAGATACAATGTGCTATTGAAAACAAAGAAATAGAGGGAAGGTTCAAGTAGTGTTGATGTCAAAAGGGTTAAAAAGGGTTAAAAGTGACTTTTAAAATTAGCCCATAGATGGAGAGAGACTGCTTCCACAGAAAATTATAATAGGCCTAAACAGGATTTTCTTCCTCCCTCTCTCCTTCCCCTGATCTAAATATACATATCCCCTTTCCATTGGTCTATATCAGCGATGAAGTACCCTTTTCAGCAATGGTGGTGAAAAGGAAGCACATGTGCATGCGTGCGGCACCAAGTGCCAAAAAGGGAGCACTGCACATGTGAAGAGCACGTTGTGTGCGCCTACACGCCAGAAACCCGGAAGAGGAATGGGTGATGCTACGTGTGCCAAGCGACATAGCTCCATGTGCCACTTTGGGCACAAGTGCCATAGGTTCGCCATCACAGATCTATATTCTCTACAGTCATATTTCTAAACTGTCCACCTCCTTTAGCGAGAGGGTGATATACAATATAATCAACATATAAACAATGTATAAAATTAACATTAAAAGTAATTTAAGAATAATATTTTTTTAAAAAAAAATAAGATTATGACATTGTAAAATTTCAAAAAAATACAAAATTCCAAGATGGTCATTTAGCATTAATTAATTCAGGTGTGTGTGTGTGGGGGGACTCTCATGAGGCCAGCCAGCCCCACAGTTGTGTGGTCCTTCATGTTCCCTCATGCAAGGCTGCAGGGCCATGCTTGCTTGCTTATTTACTTGTTATTCATGTTTACGTAATTAAAGAAAATCAGGTTTAAAAAATATAATTTGATTAAGGAAGATTAATTGGAAAAATATGCCTTTTTTCAGAATAAAATGGCTATTTATGGTATTTTTGAAAGGGTGTTCATCTTTAACTCACAGTTCTCCTAATCTGATTGGCAGCCCCTACACAACAGAGGTGGGTTTCAGCAGGTTCTGACCAGTTCTGGAGAACCGGTAGCGGAAACTTTGAGTAATTCAGCGAACCGGTAGTAAAAATTCTGACTGGCCCCACCCCCATCTATTCTCTGCCTCCCAAGTCCCAGCTGATTGGGAGGAAGTGGGGATTTTTCAGTATCCTTCCCCTGCCACACCCTCCAAGCCATGCCTACCAAGCCATACCATGCCCACCAAGCCACACCCACCCGGTAGTAAAAATTTTTGAAACCTACCCCTGCTACACAAGCCCCATTTTTGCCATCTACCACATAAAGGAATATTGTGTCTGAGCAGAATTATCTTGGTTAAACGTCCTTGGTTATATCTCAGTTATTCTGGGCTTGTTTTCTTGACTTGCAAGGAGGGGCAGCAATAATTAACATCTGGAAAAAGTGAAAAGAATTAAAAATAAGGACAACATCACCCAAGAAATCAGAACAAAAGATGCTTTAAAGTGATTGTCTATCAGCAGGCCCTTGACAGTAGAAGGTACTAGAGTTATAAAATTGAGAATTTGGGCAGAAATATAATGACATACTCATGTTAAACACAGGGCAGAGAAAAGCCATTTAGAGCCTCATCATCTCAGCAATGAGATTTAGACAGTTTCTTGATTTCAAAGTTAGGATCAGGGACGAGGAAAACTTCCTTGAGTTTGCCTATTAGAAACCCACGGTACCTTAATTATTTAGAAATACGTGATATTAAGCACTTTGTGCACACGAATAAGCAATGTGACATACTCCAATTGTTTGGGACTCTAACCATTTCATCACCTCCAGCTGAGGACAGAGAATTATGGGAACGGGAGTCTCAAATATTTAAAGGGCATGCAATTAATCATACTAATTCCACACAAAACTGAATTCTGCAATCCTACCTTGTAAATTTTTTTAAAAAATCAAGGTCCACAAACGTTTCACATTCGTGTATGGTGACAATGTGAACTCAGAAGAATGTGAATGAGGAAAGGCAGAAAATCCATGGTTTTTTCTATGAACTGGGTTGAAATGAGCCATTTGACTTTTATCAACTTGCAGTTTCTATAATTAGTTAATATTACTTTAGTGAGATTTCATTTACACACACATTTACTTGCGGTCACAGACCAGAATACAAATATAATTGCAAAAGTACGTGGGAAAAGTAACATCATAAACAGTTGGCTACTTTAGTGAGATACCATGACCTATAGGAAGCTAAAATAGAAAAAAGAGCTTGACACCATATGCAGTCAAATAAGTACATTTTTTCCAGATACCTTCTCAATGTCCTTGATTTTTTTTTATTTATTTATTTTGAAAGGGAAATTGTGCAAGCACAATTGTGCAATTCTTGGCATAGCAGTTTCCCAAATGATTATTTCATGGATTATTTTAGATACTAATCACATGAAGCAGGCTTAGTTATCTTGTTCTCCATCCAAAGCAGTAACTGCTTTAGAAATGAAGTTAATAATGATGACCAAGAATATTTTTGTCACCTAATCTCTTCTAGATCTGGATTTGGTAAATTGTGTTCTCATTATATCCCTCTAATGATAAGCAACCTTCATACCCAGGCTATAAATAGCTCCTGAATTCATGTCTTTATTTGTGGTTCTGAGTGCCTCCTGTCCAATTCTTAAGAGTCAGGTGAACTCTGGGAAAAAAGAACTAATTGGATATCTGTAAAGATTTCTACTGCTAATAGGGTACTATAACAGAACCTTGAAAGTCTGCCAAAAATCATTTTGAAGCTCAAGTTATATCTTGTATAATTAAAGGAGAGTTATTCTGTGTCTTTTTCACATGTCTTCCTTCCTCTTTCCTTCACTGGACTCACAAATCTTTTCCATAATTCTTGGGCTCTCTCCTTTGTTCCTAGAGTATGCTTGACATTCAGTCACAGTTACCTCTTATCATAGTTGTTGAAAATTGGTGGCCTGTTTCCCTAAATTTTTTGTAACACATATACAAAACCCCATTAGCGTAAACTTTATAACCAACTTAATCTTCCTTTTTTTAGCCAAAAGAAAAAAGAAAAGAAAGAAACAACCTCACACCAATATACATAGGAGAGAAAAAGAAAATCATGAGTCTGAGCCAAGACTAATTGCCAACTATGCTAATTCATAGATTGCTGCTCTTTGCAGAATTATGCACAAAGTCTCTGGTAGGGATACTTATTTCAAAACTCAGTTTTAAAAAATCCTATTAAACCTTCTTGAAGACCTAATGAACAAGTTGCCTTAAGAAATCAATAGGAAATGTTCTGCACTGGAAGACTCTGTGGTTTTCTTCTTGCGTTCTGTACAAATGTGAAAATGCATTCATTTAAGCACTTTGTTAGGAGCTGCATTTCTGAAGGATTAAAATGCCAAACTCAATGTGGCATTAAATGTAAGGGGGGGGGGGAATCACAAGAGGATTTAGGATTGTATAGGAAGTTTAATATTTTCCTATTTGCATGAACTCAGTGCAAATTTACTATTCTTGCAATCATGAAATGTTCACATTAATTCATTAATCTACTTTCTAAGGTAAATCATTACCAAAGTGATCTTCTATTTTTTCAAAGGACCAAAAATCAGATCCTGTAATCTTGTAAACCAGAATTTTGGTTAGCTTGTTAGTGCTGGAAATAATAATAATAATAATAATAATAATAATAATAATAATAATAGTAGTAGTAGTAGTAGTAGTAGTAGTAGTAGTAGTAGTAGTAGTGATGGATTGAGGTGAGTGATATCAGTTTTACCAAAATAGTCTTATAAAGATGAGTATAGGAATTTATTGCTCTGCCTTATCATGAAATGCAGAAGAGGTTGTAGGGCCTGGTGGCTCAGCAGATTAAAGCATTGTGATTAACACCAGCTGTCTGCAATTACTCCATGTTCCAATCTCACCAGGCTCAAGGTTGACTCAGCCTTCCATCCTTTCTAAGGTGGGTAAATTGAGGACCCAGTTTGTGGGGGCAATAAGCTGACTTTGTATAAATATACAAAAGTATGAAGGCTATTGCTTAACGCATTGTAAGCCGCCCTGAGTCTCCGGAGAAGGGTGGCATATAAATCAAATTTAAAAAAAATACACTACTTCTTAAAAATACATAAATTAAGAAACCTAATCTGTAGATAATTGGCTTAATAATTTATTCTTTTAAGATGAATGCCCACATGACCTGCTGTGCTGTGGATCAGTACAAGATCCCTTTAAACACACCTTACAGTGGTGGGTATCTATTCCTAGGAGGCAGGGATGAAATGCTACCAGTTTGGACCAGTTCGGGAGGACCTGTACTAGAAATTGGGGCTGGTTCGCTGTACTGATAGCAATTGCTGACTGGTCACAGCCCCGAACCGGATCACGGCCCGCAGCCCTGCCATGCTTTTCTGCCTTCCATGCAGCCTTCCAGTGGCCAGCTTGTGAAGGCAGGCAAATGGAAGGCCAAGTGAAAGGCAGGCAAGCATGGCAGGGCTACGGGGAAGGGAGCTAGCAGCTTACTCCCTTCCCAGCAGCCCTGCTATGCTTGCCTGCCTTCCATGTTGTCAAACTCATTGTTTGGAGCTTCAGCGATCTAAGGAAATGTCTTTCAACTCTTCAAGATCGACTTTAAGAGTGCCAAGAAGCTGACAGCAAAAGTAGCGGCAGCGGGGTGACAGGGAGTGTCTGTGTGTGTGTGTCTGTGTTTGTGTCCCTCTGTGGTCCTCGTCTCTCAGTTGACAGCCAGGGCTTCATCACCTCCTCTTTTCCTCAGAGGGGTAGTGTCTGCCTCCAAGTCCTTGCAGAGGGAGGGACACACACACACACACACACACACACACACACACACACATCTCTGTTGCCCCCTCCCACCTCCACTACTTTTGCTGTCGGCGTAAAGTTGATCTTGAAGAGCTGGAAGACGTTTCCATAGATTGCGGCCAAACTCATTGTTGGGAGCATCAGCAATCTAAGGAAATGTCTTTTTACACCTTCTTCTACCCATTCCCCCCCCCCTCATTTTCCCATTTCTGTGCCTGTATTCTGCTTCTGCAAGAGAAGGCTCTAATGTTCACCTGGGTAGCGGAGGGAAACTCAAAGCGTTGGGGGCTTCAGAAGGACAGAATGTGCTTCAAAATGTGCAGCTCCTGACTCTAACAGTGAGTGACGTCAAGTTGGCCACGCCCACCTGGTCACATGACCACCAAGCCATGCCCATCAAGCCATACCCACAGAACCAGTAGCAAACATTTTTACATTTCACCCCTGCTAGGAGGGATAACCAAAGGATCCTGAAAGTGTATGCCAAGATTATATATTCTTAACCAGGTCACTCAAGGTGTGAAGGTCATTCCAGCTCCTCAGCTAAAGCAAGTAGGTATCTATTAAACAGCCTTGGTAGAGGAAGACGCTAGAGGCAAATGATTCCTTTAGTGACAGTGACAAAAACATCATTACATATTATGTTGGAGCAGGCAATGCTAACCCAATCCTGTATTTTACCAAGAGCTCTATATGTCTTGACAATATAAACTGAGGATGTAGCCGTGGACGATGAGCCCTTCAGATTGCAAAACACTCAAGATAGAACAGCTGCGGATATTTTAGAGTATTAATGGTATCTATGACAGGACTAGATAAAAGCTTTCTGGACATCCAATTGCTGATGTTGCCATGCAGTAAAAGAAAATTCAAAGCTGCAAAGATAAAATTGCAGTGGGAGCATGAAAATAAGTAGCATGAACATGAGAAAGCTCAAGACACTGACAAGATAAAGTGAACTGACTACACATTGACATCTTAAGCACTGGCAAATTGAAATGGGCTAGAATGGGACAGTTTCAATCAGCATTTCATATTGATTACTACTTAGAACACAAAACGCAGAAAGAACAATGCTAGTTTCAGAGTCAAGAAATATACACCAAGAGAAATACTTGGGTACAATGTCATCAATGACTTAATAATATTTCAGTTTTGCAGCCCATCTTTCAGTAAGACAGCGCCTCAAATTTATGCTCCAGCCACTGATGCAGAAGAAGAGAAGATTGATGAGTTTTATGGTGAAGCTCAATCTGAAATCAACAGAACATGCAAGAAAGATGTGGTGCTTGTCGTCGGAGACTGGTGTATCAAAGTTGAAAATATCAAGGAGAAAATGTAGTTAGCCTAGAAAACCAGAATGAAGCAGGAGAACAACTAAACCATTTCCACAAATCCAGTAATTTCTTCATTGCCAATGCAGTTTTCCAACAACCAACATAACACCTATGTATAGGATCACCATGAGATGCAACTCCAATTGACTTTATTATTGTCACAAGGAGGCAGAAAAAGCTCACATATATACAGCAGAGTCAGGGCCAGGGGCTGGCTATAGAACTACCCATGTGCAATTTCCAAATCAAGCTAAAAGTGAAGAACAAAGTCTCTCTTTTCCTCTCATTTCAATTGTCATTTTCACGGACAATTCCAGGATTTAATTTCAAGCTGAGGTCGGAACTGGGATCCAGTGAATGAACATGTGACGGCACCTTCCCTACAGACCTTTATGCCCAGCTGCTGTTTCTCCTTTGCAAAGCCCAGCTGACAGAACATGGCTTTCTTTCCAGCTGAGACCAGGCCTTTCTATATTGGTTGCTTTTGCTTTGGTCATTGTTAGCTTTCCACATAATCCATCAGAGACAGTTATTGTAAAGATACACTGAGGAAGTCAAAGCATATATACTGTACATTTTGTATTTCCTCTGAAGAAAATAAACATTCGATCATCAGAAAGAAAAAAGGAGCAAGTTGAAGGGAAAAGATATTAAATATCTTTTTACTGAGCTGGCCTGCTTCTTCTGAGGGGTTCTCTTTTTTGAGATGTCCCCATTTCTGTCTCAGTTTTTTTTTGTACTATTTTTATTTGTTTAATCCTTAATAATACAACTGGAATAAAAAAAGTTCATTTATGCCTTTTGAAATTGTACCAAAATAATTGGCAGACAAGCCTACATCAGTACAAGGTCCTTTTAAAATTTATTCTTTCAAAATCGTTTACAAAAAAATGCTTCAACCTTTTCATTTGCAGCAATGAATTCTCTTGAACTTCAGGTTCGCTAACGATGATATTAATCGGGCTGAACTCTGATTTTGTTTGAATCCTTGCAAGTAAAACAGACCTCAAAGCTTGTCTACATGGAAATTAGCCTTCGGTTTGATTCCTGAATGAAATGTGCTGATCAGCGTTTCTTCCGCTGGACAGGTTATTTAAAGAATTTCTTTCATTTACTGGATAGATTATTTAAATAATTTCTTTCATTTTGTCTGCTCCATGTGCATATGTATGGGTCCATGTGTTTGAGAGAATTCACATGCATGAAAATGATTTTTTTATTCTGTAACACAGAAAGCCTCCGGCAAAGATATTCTCAGATGTGCCTTTTGCCTTATTTTGTTAGCAATAGCTCTCATAATAGGCAGTCATCCATTCATTATTTTTAACCACAGTGAATCCTTCCTATAACTACTTTCTCTAAAGGTTGAGATGGTAGCAGCAGGAAGCCCTTCTATACTTTATGAGGTTCCTACAAAAGAACAGGAAGAAGAAGGCACTTGCTTTAAAATTGCTTAAACAATCAACACTTGGTGAATGCATTGTTAGCCAGATGTGTTATACATGACTTAGTAATTCTAATAGTGCTATTTCGCTCCTTATATTAATGGATGCTATTGGATGCTATTGTTCTACAGTTTTGAAATCCATTACAGCTAGCCAATTAGATTGCAAGGTTTCTTTTTCTACCCTTTGAACTGGAGATCCCCAGTAACTACAAGCAATTTGATCTGAAATAAATGTACTTTACACACTAAATATAGTTCCTAACACAACCATCAATCTTCTATTTCTCAACTCGGAAATAAATTTCTTGAGTTCTATTGGTTTATTTATTGCCTGATGGGTAGGTAGCACAATGGTGTAATAATAACAGTGAAAAATATTGCTACTTAGATTTCTACTCAGTTTCATTGAGTTCAATGAAACTTCATCCCAGAAGATGTGCTTTGAAGGGGAAGTCATGGGTTTCAACACTGTGCGTGGACTTTTTTTCTAGAAAGAAAGTAGCATAAATGAACACAGAGAAACTACTTCTGAGGAAATAGTTATTACGGTACTTGTACTTAAAGGAATGTCTCTGTCTTTGTTCCTTAGTGATACTTTGTCTTATCTGCTTGGACAATACTTCAGTACAAAAGAGGTTGAGTTTTTTTTTTTTTTTACTTATAATATTTATGTAGATTTCTACCTGCCATAGCTAGTTGTACCTTCAACTCAAACAGTCCTCAGCTTACAACTATTCATTTAGTGACCCATTTGAAGTTACAGCAGCACTGGAAAAAAAAGTGATTTACAATCAGTTCTCACGTTTACAATTGTTTCAGCATCCCTACAGTCATATGATCAAAATTTGGCAACCAGCATGTAATTACGACAGTTATAGCATCCTGGCTCATGTGATTGACAGTTGCAATCTTTGCAGCTGCCTTCCAACAAGCAAAAATGCGGGAAGCTGGATTCATTTAACAACTGCAGTGGTTCACTTAACAGCCATAGCAAAAAAGTTGTAAAATTGGACAGAACTCAATATCAACTATCTTGCTTAGCAACAGAAACTCTGGACCTGATTGTGATCATAAGTGAAGGACTACCTATACCATAATGCCAAATATGTAGTTTTGTGGTAAATAACTACAGAAGAAGCAAACAAAATAGTAAAAAGTTATGATATCGATGTAGTCACTTACCAAGCCCCTCTAAATTATATTAAAGTAACCAAAATATATTTACAATCACCAAGGCATGTCACAACTTTTGAGTACCCCTAATGTTTGGAAATTGAAAGTTGAAAAATTTGACTCACCCTTCAAGGGGTGAGAGAACACATATTATCACATGTGGTGACCATGCCCAAAATCAAAAAAAAAAAAAAAAAATTGCAAAGCAAAAATGCATATGTGGTTAGAAAAAATGCTAAGGCAACATATTGATTATAAACCAGAACTATTTCTGTTAGGCATAATGCCAGAAAAATATGATAAAGGGAATGTATATTTGCTATGACGTATCTTGACAGCAGCAAGAATTGTATTTGCACCAGTGGTGGGTTCTAATCTGTTTTACCACCGGTTCGCATTGCGCACACACTTTGCGTGCAATCACCTCGCGCATACTCACTTTGCTCGTACTCGCACTGAACTTGCGCTTTGCTCAAGCGCATTAGGAAAAAAAAAAGCTGAGGCATGGAAATCCCCTCAGCCACGCCTTACAAAGCTGACCAAAAAACAAAGGAAATAAAGGTAGGTATAGCGCGGGGACAGCGGGGAGGGCCAGACTGACATTCATAGCAAACCGATTCTCTTTCCTATGAATATTTCCACTACCGGCTCTCCCAAAACGTGGAGAACCAGTAGCAACCCACCACTGATTTGCACAACAAGGAAACACCTACAGAAGAAGATACAATTTAAAAAATACTAAACTGTGTAGAAATGGACAGACTAACACTGAAGATAAAAGAAAAGGAAGACACAGAGTACTATCGAACATGGGACTTGTTTTATCAATGGTTGGATAATAGAGGTAGAAATTATCATTTTAAAAAGTATTACTATGTAAACGATTGATGCAGACAGTACGCTGTTCACTAAGCGTTTATTGCATGTAAAAAGAAAATATATAAATAAATTGGGGGGCGTGGAGAGAATAGCTGAGCGAAGTACTCCTGAAAAAATTACAGCATACTAAAAATGCTTAGAGTGGTCAAAGAGAGCATGGATCCTGCATGTGGGAAAAACAAACTGCATTTGGGAAAAAAGAACTTTAACCAGACTTTTCTGGTTTGCAAACAGTTGCTACTATTTTCTATTGGAAGTTAAACCCTGCAATTATCCCAAGACCTTGTTGTACCTAGAAATTCCATAGGGAACATCCCTAAATGCTGTGACAGAACACCTTTTTTTCCTAACAAAACGTAACTGCCCAAACAAGGAACATTTCTTAAATTTTGTAATTGTAAACTCAACATGCTGTGTAGATGATAATGTGACCGGCTAATATTAATGGGTTCAATTACAAGTACTGGCAGTGGCTTTGTTGGCAGAAGAGATATGAAGTAGAAGTTTTAATTAGAGTGTTCTTTTTAACTTCACTTTGAGAGAGGCTGATCTTTCCTTCTCTCTCTCTCTCTCTCTCTCTCTCTCTCTTTCTCTTTCTTCCTTCCTTCCTTCCCTCCCTCCGTCCCTCCCCCCCCTCTCTCTCTTTTGCATTGGACAGTATTGTCTCTTGGTGACTGGACAAGTTCCTACAGATTTCTTGGCAAGTGATTTGCTATTGCCTTTTTCCTAGGACAGAGCTAGAGTAACTGGACCAAGGTCAACCAGCTGGGTTTGTGCATCAAAGCAGGACTAGCACTCACAGTCACCTGGTTTCTAGCCTTATGTGCCTTAACCATTACACCAAACTGGCTCTCCTGATACCAATACATCTTTACATATTTGCAAGCAGCATTCCTTCACTAAAACTTTTGAAATATATCATCTTCTTTGTGGCTTCCCAAGGGCAGTTGGATGTGCTAATTTAGTCCATAGCATACATCAACTACTAAAACTAATGAATGATATGTGGATTCCCAGAAGTATGTGCATGCTTGTGTTGTATTGCTCATATGGAGAAAAATAGGACCACCAGCACCAAGATATATGGACTCAATTATAGTAGTGATGAGTGTACTCTTGGGAGTTCTAAAAAATCAGATTAGGGACAGATTATCATGGAGAAGATCTATGTGATTTCTAGAAGTCAAAAAGTCAATTTGATGGCATATAATCAATCAATCAATCAATCAATCTACAAATACAAAAGTTAGCAACGTCACTGCGTTATTTGTATTTGCCAGCTGAGCTTCCATTCTGAACATTACGGTAGCTTGCCAGAGAACTTTATCAACAAAGATAAGACTGTCTTGTGATTTTTGAAGCTACTGTGCATGTCTACATTCTTTCTTTTCTAACTTCGTGATTTACTTCTTTTTTTGTCTGTCTGCTGATAAACTGCCGGTAAAATGTAGTTAACTAGGTTTTTTTACTTTTATAATAAAATGCTTCTTAGAATATATACTTCGGGTTTTCTTTCTTTGAGAGTATACACCATGGAAAACAAGATCCATTCACCTCTAATTAATTACAGTTTCCCCAGGGGGGGAACGAGGCTGATTCACGCTTCGACAAGCAAGGTCCCACATAAGGTATGACAATCCCTTTGTGGCACCTACTATCCTTTACCATGTGTTGAATATTACATTTATTACTCTGATTCATACAGAGAACTCTCAACATAAACACAAGATTAAATCAAAACACAAGAAATGAAATCAAAAACTAAAACCCAAGATAACAAAATCTCTTAATAACATCAATTTGTCTGCTGTTATAAAGACAATCTGAACAACTTAGATGTGTTCTTCCTGCTCGTATTCTCCTTTGCACGGCTGTTCTTTTCACATGGATGGACTATGTAAAGGCAATATTTCCATTTCTCCTTCAACAATTAGTGATGGTTTTTTGACTGAGCAATCTAGAATAATTAAATCCTCATGTAAAAAAATGAGTACAAGTTTTAAAGTTCTTAGACCTTTTGTTTTGGACAGAAAACATAACAAAAAGACATGCTTGTGTTCTAAGTAAAATGTCAGTAAAAGATAAAGCATTTTAATGTTTTTATTATCTTGGCATGATCTTCCTTTAGAAGGTGTTCTGGAACTTATCTAGGGTTCCATCAAGGAGTCTCGGGATATTGTAAAGGACTTTTGGCATACAATGTATTGACAGCTCTCCATGATGTACTACATTTGACCTTGGTTGCTAACAGGTATGAATTGCTTATTTAAAAAAAAGCAGCTGAGAAAGTCAGCGATGCAATTTCAGGGAAAGATGTAAAAAGAGGTTCTGGGTAGGATGCCTAAAAGGAGTTCATAATTCAAGAAAGGGGATAAGCAGGAAGCCAAAGGATGGGATAGCAGGGATTTGAGGAATGTGTTTTACATAGTCAGGGAGTGTGAGAACTCTGTGAGCTGCATAGGTAATGTGTTAACTTCTGATTTGTTGCTTTTGTTAATTAATTAGTAGTGTATGTGTGTGTGTGTGTGAGAGAGAGAGAGAGAGAAAGAGAGAGAGAGAGAGAATATTTTCTTTTTTGTGCTAAAGAAAATTAAGATTGTTGCACCTATTCTGAAATGATTTCTTTGAGGAAGAGGAATCGGGAAGTAACAGGAGAGTAGTACTATTCCAAAGGTTAATGATTTGTTGTTTGCAGTGTGGGCCACCCAGTCTGTTTTGTCATTGTACTCCTCACAATTATAAAAATGAGACAATCTGAGTGCAGTACATCAATCAGCAAAATTCCTTACCAAAAAAAAAAATCATCTCACCACTGGTGTGAGATGTTTTCAAGAGACTCCTGCACTTTCTGGGATTGTTCTTTTGGTTGAAGCTATATTAAAAATTCCATCCAGTACTACAATAGTTGACTGCTGTTTTACACCCTGAGACATTATTAAGCTGACCTTGTTCCTTTACATTATAATAATGGTGTTACTTAAAGGAACAATGATATCAGCAAGTATTGCATGTCCAGTTGGCAAAAGAAAGCTCAAGAAGAGCCTTGGTGGTGCAGAAGATTAAAGTGCTGTTAAATAACACCAGGTGCCTGCAGTTACTGCAAGTTCGAATCTCACCAGGCTCAAGGTTGACTCAGCCTTCCATCCTTCCGTGGTAGGTAAAATGAGCACCCGGATTGTGGGGGCAATAAGCTGACTTTGTATAAAAAAGAACACTGCTTGGGGGGGGTGTGTGAAAGCCCTACTAAGCAGGTATATACAAAAGTATGAAGGCTATTGCTTAACACATTGTAAGCTGCCCTAAGTCTCCGGAGAAGGGTGGCATATAAATCGAACAAACAAACAAACAAACAAATGAACCAACGAACGAATGAATGAATGAATGAATGAATGAATAAGAAAGATTGTATTGGTTAGAAACATGTAGAAGGAGCCTTCTTCCTGCAGTGGATAGACAATGGTTAGAATAATGAATGATGGAGCACTGAATTTGAATGAATTTCTCCAGAAGATTTTTGTTATGACTTTGACTCCGTAACAGTCCCATTTTCCAGAATGCTTTTTCTACTTGCTTTTTTGTAACCACCTTCTGTTGCAGTTACAAGCTTAAATCAATTGATCAGTCATTAAAAGATTTTTTTTTCTTTCTAAAATGTAAACTTAATTCCTTAGAGAAATTGAGGAGCCATAACATAACTTTCAACAAACCAGAGAATCATCCAATTAGATAAAAGGGTTATTTGTTACAATGTATTGATTTGAGTTTGGGCATGCTTTACCTTTTGTTGTTGTTGTTGTTGTTGTTAATTGGAACAAGAGAATTCAATGCAACTACAAATGTTAATAGGCATACATTATAGGACAGCCACAAAACGATGTGTTCAATCAGCGTAGAGTTGGATACACAGCTGCAAATTGTTGTAAATGGTTGAACAGGTCCCTCCAGTTATTTTGGTTAGCAGCAACTCACCCGCACACGCTAGGATCTTAGGCTAGTTCCAATCTTGGGTTTATGCTACAGTTTCTATCAGTTTTTTGCTCGAAATCGCAGGAAAACCAAGTTACCAATTACCAGAATAATAGTATGATCTGTAAGGAGATTTTAAAAAGAAACATCTCACTAAATGAAGGATGAAGAACTTATTTCATTTAATGTTGCAAGAAGAGGTATGAAAACACAATGTGACCCAGATATCGAGATACCGTTGTAGATGAGTGAATGGCTATTTCTTAAATTACACTACCAATTGAATAGTGCCTGCAGCCCCTAACACCGTTGAGATCCTTACGGCCATGATGGTGAACCTATGGCACGCATACCAGAGGTATGGTCTCTGTGGGCATGTGAGCCATTGTCCGAGTTCAGCTCTGCTGCATATGCGCACATGCCTTCTGTGGGCAGTTGGTCTTCAGGTCTCTACTGTGCATGTGTGGGGGGCAGGGCATGTGCGAGGGGCCACGCACACATATGGGACAGTGAGGTGTGTGTGTGGGGGGGAGGGCTGGATGCGTGGGAGATGGGGCACATGCAGGGGCATGCATGTATACAGGGGATGGGGCATGCGCAACGGCCGCACACACATTGCATTTTGGATGTTCAGTTGCTTGCTTTGGGCACTCGGTCTGGAAAAGGTTGGCCATCATAGCCTATGGACTTTCAATTTTAAAAAAAAATGAAAAAAAAAAGACCCTGAATTTTCTGGGAGAAAGAAATCTAGCAATGCAATTCTTGAAATTTGAAGAGCCAACTGACAAAATGTCCATGCAAGGTTTTCATTGCAGCCTACTCAAAGTTCTGTTGCCAACATTTTCTTGGAGATAGAAATACAAATATCTATAAATGTTTCATCCAATGCAAGATCTTTTATTGACAATGAGTTTCACTGTTCAATTAAAGTTTGATGGTCCAAATATTTGAGTTGCAGTAAGAATCTTATGTGGATTTTCAGTGTCAGACACTTTTTTCTAAATCTTACATTGCATTGCCAGCTGTAGACAGAATCCAATCAGAGTTCATCATCTGCTCTCTCATACCAAATATGTCCTTGCTGATGTTATGGGAAGTCATGTCTTACAGGAAGTGCCAAAATGATATCAGTGGAATGTGATGGATGAATCCTATCTCACCAAAAATGTAACAGTGACAGCACAACAAAATAGAATACACAATACCGAATACAATACAGAAAATTTTTTTTTAAAAAAAGAAAGGCAGCGATGCGATGATATGAAATGCTGCCTACAAATTGAATGTTGCAGCTATAATCAACGACACAGGGGGAGGGAGGAAAGGTGAAATACAGTGTCTTTGATGATCGGTATGCTTAATTTAATTTTAATTTATTCAATTTGGGTACTGCACACCTCCAGAATAATGCATGACAAAACAGGGTAAAATATAATACGAATAGGACAGAAAAACATGATAAATGGTAAACAAGGAAGAACCAGAGGGAAAAAAATGATTGATCTGACAATTGGCATTGAAAACATACACAAACATCTCCCATAGGATTATAGCAATAGTGAAATCCAATTTTTTTTACTACCAGTTCTGTGGGCGTGGCTTGGTGGGCATGGTGTGGCTTGGTGGGCGTGGCAGGGGAAGGATACTGCAAAATCTCCATTCCCACCCCACTCTGGGGCCAACCAGAGGTGGTATTTGCCATTTCTCCAAACTGCTCAAAATTTCCGCTACCGGTTCTCCAGAACCTGTCAGAACCTGCTGGATTTCACCCTTGGATTATAGGCACCCTAGAACAAGGCCTGGGAGAACCCATTTGAATACCCATTGGCATTTATCAGGTGAGAACCACCATGATCTCAGTACACAAATTTGGCACCATGACAGAAGAAGCCTGGGTCCCCAAAATGACACTGGTTAGTTGAATGGCAGGTTGGCTCATATATAGACTATATAGAACAAAATTAGGATGTTAATTGGACCTGGAAGCAAACTGACAACCAACATATGGAGGTATGTCCATCAGACTTAGTGGTTCACAAATGTGAGTGTGCAGTACTCACACATTACAACCGGGTAGGTGGGCGGAGACTCCCGCAATCGCCACTACCGGTTCACGCAATCTGGAGAGAACTGGCTGAATCCCACCGCTGATGTCCATGATAGCTGCACCACTGAATTCTGCACCAGTTGAAGCTTTGGAGTGGCTTTCAAGGGCAGCTCTACATAGAACTCATTGTAGTAAACAATTTCAGGGAAAGGGGCTGGCTTCATTGTTCTTAGGATTAGTGCACCTCAGCATTGATTTTTGAACTGCGAATAATGTATGGTATTTGAAGAAGGAAAACGTTGATTTTGGAACTAGAGCAAGCCTAGGGTTAGGGTTAGACATCCATTAAGTCTATGAGAAGATTGAATGTCAGGAATAGATTTAGGGTGAGTTTTATGTGATGGGGCCCCTTCACAAACCTATACATACAATCATAAACACATATTTTATATTGGTCTTTTCAATTTTCCAATCTTTCGAGCGGTTCTACCATGCTTTGTGTTGGTCAGAGTAAGATCCTGATTAAAGAAAGATGATGACAAGTGTGAATGGAAAGTACAGAAATTCACAAATTCATATTTGGCTATCAAAAAGAAGACAACAATCAGATTAATATAAACAGGCATTGTATATATTGAAAATGCTTTACTGCATACATAAAGTAAGGTTGGATAGACCGATTGGTTTATAAATTCAAAATAGGTTGTTTTAACTCCCTCAGACTATATTATGAATCTATTCTATAGGTTTACTCTAAATATTAGTTTACTAAGGTATTGTTCATACGCTTTTATGTTTTTTGTTTTGTTGTCTTGCTCTTTCTTTTGTTTGTTTTTTGTCTTCTTTTTAACTATAAATGTAAATAAAGACTATTTTTCTTTAAAAAAAGAAAGCACAGAAATTCACACCCACTGAATTGAACCGACTCCCTCTACTCCTCACTCCAGTTTGAAAGGAATCCAGTACTTTAAGTTAATAATTTAACTTTATCTGATTTTAATTTAATTTAATTTAATTATTTAATTTAATTTAATTTAATTTAATTTAATTTAATTTAATTTAATTTAATTTAATTTAATTTAATTTAATTTAATTTAATAATTTAATTTAATTTAATTTAATTTAATTTAATTTAATTTAATTTAATTTAATTTAATTTAATTTAATTTAATTTGTTTTTTAATCTTTCTTCCCATTCTTCACTGTAAGTTTCAGACAAACTTACTCTGCATCCTTATATATGATCATGGGAATTAGGGTCAAGTTTAACTTTAGCTGAACCTGAAACGGAGTCTTTCAGGTGAGGTGTTAATGGCTGCTTAGAGATCTCTGTGAGCATCTTTACAAACAGAGACAGCAGGGTGGTAGAAATCGCCAACCAGGAGATGGTTCTAGCTGATGGAATTAAGTTTTCTAGCTGATTTAGGTTTTTTGCAGTCAATTATAGGTCGAGTGGCTGGGGAGCTGAGGATTTTTAATGTGCCCTAAGCTGCTGAACATCCTTCATAGACATTTGATTGGCAGGATTCTCTACTTGCTGCTGAGATCTCTGACAAATGGCTACATGCCTTGTAGCCAGAGGAATTAAAGCAAAACTAAACTGAGCTGTCCTGAGAATTAACAACTCTGAGTATGGTCAGGTATGTGCCCTTTGAAGCCCTGGAAACCTATGCAAAATTGTAGCCGAATAGCAATACAATTTAGACTTCTATTAAAGTTAAACTACTGTTTAACTACTGTTCAACTACTGAAGTTTGCGGATGATACAACAGGGATCGGTCTCATTCGAGACAATGATGAATCCGCATAGAGACTGGAGGTTGAATAACTAGCCTTGTGGTGCGACCAGAACAATCTGGAACTGAACACACTCAAAACCATAGAAATAGTGGTGGACTTTAGGAGAACCCCTCCCATACTATCACCTCTTACAATACTAGACAACACAGTACCAACAGTACAGACCTTCAAATTTCTAGGTTCTACCATATCTCAAGACCTAAAATGGACACCTAACTTTAAAAATGTCATCAAAAAAGGACAATAAAGAATGTTCTTTCTGTGCCAACTCAGGAAGCTCAAATGGCCCAAGGAGCTGCTGATACAGTTCTACAGAGGAATTATTGAGTCTGTCATCTGCACCTCCATAATTGTCTGATTTGGCTCTGCAACCAAACAAGACAAACACAGAGTTCAAAGGATAATTAGAACTGCAGAAAAAACAGTTGCTCCTAATCTGCCTTCCATTGAGGACCTGTATACTGCACGAGTCAAAAAGAGGGCTGTGAAAATATTTACAGACCCCTCACATCCAGGACATAAATTGTTTCAACTCCTACTCTCAAAACAACGCTAGATCACTGCACATCAGAACAACTAGACACAAGAACAGTTTTTTCCCAAATGCCATCACTCTGCTAAACAAATAATTCCCTCAGCACTGTCAAGCTATTCACTAACTTTGCATTACTATTACTATGAATTTTCTCTTCGTTCTTATCACCCATCTCCTCCCACTTATGACTATATGACTGTAACTTGTTACTTGTATCCTTACGATTTACATTGATTGTTTCCTAGTATGATTTGATTGCTTTGATTTGATTTGTACCCTATAACTATCATTAAATGTTGTACTTTATGATTCTTGAGGAATGTATCTTTTCATGTACACTGAGAGCACACGTATCGAAGACAAATTCCTTGTGTGTCCAATCACACTTGGCCAATAAAGAATTCTATTCTGTTCTGCTCTGTTCTGCTCTGCTCTGCTCTGCTCTGCTCTGCTCTGCTCTGTTCTGTTCTGTTCTGTTCTGTTGATTGCATGTGTGTGCCACTTTCACAAATGGAGCTTTGGGCATGTGTGTGCACGTCACTCACCCACCACTCCCACAGCCTAGTACCAAACAGGCTGCAGACCAACAGTGGGCCTCAGAAACAATTAAAACCATGTTAAAATGTCCATATCCATAAATCATATCCTATGATGAAATTCGTTTCTATTCTCTTAAATATCTATATATGGTTAGTATATATATACACATATATATACATACACATTATATCGTTCATTACTTAGTCCCGCTTTCATCCTCATGATGGTGAAGTCATCGTAGGTACTTTTATAAGGTAAACATGCAAATACCTTTCCAATTATCCATTCTTATTTTGAAACTCACTAAAACAAGGTAACATTTACTACTCATCCAAATTATCTTTTATACTCTATTAAGAGTATCCTCATCCATTTTATCTTCGCTTAATCCAGTCGTACCACTTGTCCCATACCTTAAAATATTTTGAGCTTTCCTTATCTTTTAATTTCTGCGTTAATTGATCCAATTCCACACATAAATATATTTTTTGTATTACCTGTTGGTCATTTGGCAAATAATCCATCTTCCACACTTGTGCAATTGCTATTCTGGCCGCCGTAATTATATGGTGTATCAGATATATCGTTTCTTTTCTAATATTTTGTTTGTATATTCCTAATAAAAATATCTTTGGGTCTAAAATAAAGTTTGTTTTAAAATTAAAAAAAAAAACAGTGGGTCTCAGACTGGGAGTTGGGGATTCCTGCTTTACAGCATTCTCTGGGCAGTTTACAACATCAGCATTATTTGCATATTGCCCCCAACTATCTGGGCCACCATTTTATCAACTTTGGAAGGATGGAAGGCTGAATCAATCTTGAGCTGGTTAGGATTGAATTCCTGACAGTGGGCTGAGTCAGCCTGTAATACTGTATTCTCTGTGTGCTACTAGGACTCAAATACTATCTTTTATTTAACTTTCCATCTGTCAAGGTTGTACATATTTAAAACCAGCGTAGGAAAGGAATGCTCACTTCACTGCAGGCTCTGGAAAAGTCTTGGAAAAATGGTAAATTTAAAAGGCTTGGAAGATTTTGTATCTTATATGAAGGCTATTTTGGAAGAAAAACCTCTGCAGACTTCCAATATTTGCTATCAAATCTTAGGACCTATTTTGCATTCATTATGTATTGAGGATATACATGAACTAATAGTGTATCTTTTGTTTTTAATATAAAAAATAGTCCTCAATTGTGTTTGCATTGTTATGATTGGTCTCATGCGGGGAAGAGAAAGCTTGCAAGTTTATTACCCTTTGCTTCTGGTTACAATTAAAAAAAAATCATTAAATGCAAATATGGATTTTAAGACCAAGAAGTAATACAGTACTTAGAGAAGGCTCAATGTTCATTTGTTGGTGACCTAAATATCATTTAACTGTCTACTGATTTTCTTTTTTACTTGATAAGACACAAAGAAGATTGATTAACTTCTTCAGAATGTGCATATCTGGAACAATACTATATCCTAACCAGAACAATACAGAATATTATTTGCTACTTTTATGTATATTTTACCCTGCAAAAACAGAACTCTTCCAAGTCAATTGGGAAAATGCATTTAAAATCTTAGCAGAAAGGCATGCTGTGCATTGAATAGCAAGAACAACAATTATGGTAGCTTTTGTATGTTGCTTTTGAATCAATGTTGACTCCGGGAGCCTGCTTGAACAAGTCTCTGCAAATTTCAGAAGGGGTTTGTCACTATATCCTTCCTAGGGTGAAGACAGAATGATGACCTTCTGGTTTTCATGCCTCAAGTAAGACTAGAACTCACACTCTCCTGGTTTCTAGTCTAGTACCTTAACTGCTACACCAAACTGGCTCTCATAAGTTTTATGTAATTTGTTTGTTTAATTTTATCCCACATTTGTAAGTAATTCAAGGTGGTGAACATGCATAATGCTTCTTCCTCTTCTTATTTTCCCCACAGCTACAACCCTGTCAGGGGTAGATTCTATTTACCTTTACTACTGGTTTGCATCGCGCCCATGCTGATGATGTCCAGGTCAGTGGGTGGAGCCTCCCGCCGGTTTTACTACCAGTTTACTATGAACCGGGGGCAACCCACCACTGAACTCTATGAATTGGATTGGGCAAAGAGAGAGTGCGAACTGTCCAAAGTCAACAACTATTTTTCATACCTAAGATTGGAGGAGAGTTGATTTAAAACAACAAATAGCCGGTTTAATGTCCACAGGATCTTACTGTTGTGTGCATCATTTTATTCTTCTTTTGTTGGCAAGATAAACAAGCTAAAAGAAATAACACCCCTCCACCCCAATAGCTGTATGAAGGAAGTCACCAGGGCTCAAAGATGATATGAGGGAGAGTTTATCTTCAGGGTCCTTTTTGTAGCATAGTTGAAGACAAAAATTTGCTGTGGGGGAAGTGGGAGAAAATCATTCCAACTGGAGCAGAATCTGAGTTGGTTTTTGGCAGCTGCTTCAGTAAAGAAGCTAATTTAAACATGAAATAGATAATTGGCCCACGGATCTTTTAATGTACTAATATATGGGCTCAGTTAAGCTTACAATATTCATTAAAAAATGAATAGGCCAGTTTGGTCTAATGGTTAAGGCATCAGGCTAGAAAGGGAGAGACTGGGAGTTCTAGTCCTGCCTTAGGCATGAAGCTAGCTAGGTGATCCTCTCTCTCTCCAACTCGCCTCACAGGATTGTTGTCATGAGGACAATAGGAGGAGGAAAGGGGGTTGGACATGTTCACCACCTTGAATTATTTATAAAATAATAAAGATGGGATACAAATAAAGAAAAATAAATCAATAAGAAAAGTTATTATTTAATTATACATATTACAACAGCAGCAAGAATAATATACACACAAAATTGGAAAAATAATAATACACCAACAGAAGAAAATTTGATTAGAAAAGTTTTGAAGTGCACAGAGATGGATAAGCTCACAAAAGAAATACAAGAAAAGGAGGAAACAGAATACTATATGGTATGGGAGAAATGGTATGAATGGTTAGAGGAGAGGTATAAAGGGCAATGAAAGAGTAAATGAGGAAGATATAGGAGTTGAAAAGTAGTAACAAACAAGTGGAAATGGAATGGACATAGAACGTATGATTGAAATTGAGTACATTGTTATCTTTATGTATATAAATCAATATTAGAATCATATGTATAAATCGTAAATTGAAGTCAAGGAGAAAAATGGATATGTAAGAAATGTTTACTGATGCGAAATAGTTGAAAAGAAGAAAATTGTAAACATGTATTTTTTTTCTTTAAAAAAAACTATTTTAATAAAAATTATTTTTTAAGATACAGTCTCTTCATACAATGAGATGTTTGTTCAGGTAGCCCTTGATTGACTGTAATGGAGCCTGCTCCTCGTGGTCGTAAGACATGGTAGTTGTAAAATGGGTTAGTCATATGACCCAGCTGATTTTATTAACTTTTTGGTGGGGCTTGTTAAGTGAAGGCCACTGGTGGTTAAGGGAATCAGTGGCTTGCCATGGGCACAATTTTGCCAGAAACCACAGGAACTTTGGATTTGGGTCATAAGTAGCACCATTGTTAAGTAGGTCCATCGTTACCTTGAACAGTTGCTAAGAAAGTAGTCATAAGCCAAAGACTACCTGTAACAGGTGGAGATCACTAACCTATTTTATTTTTGGGGATAAATCTTAGTGTTTTGTCCAATTCTGTGTTAGTCATTCTATGGCAGGGATGTAAAACTCAAGACCCATGGGCCGGATTTGGCCCACGGGGTACTTAGATCTGGCCTGCTGGGCTGTCTTGGAAACAACAAAGCCTGTGGTGCCTCTGCCAGCAAAGATGAAGCTTGGGAGGGCTGTGTGCAGCCCTCCCGAGCTCCATTTTCACTGGCAGAGTGCTTGGGCCATCACAGGTGCCCCCAACACAAATAACATTGAGCTGGCCATGCCCCCCCACCCATCCCAAGGTCAAATACAACTCTGATGTGGCCCTCAATGAAATAGAGTTTGACACCTCTGTTCTATGAGATAGCACCTTATTTTGTTGAGTGGTCCTAAAAGGGAGCTTGCTCTTGCCAATGGGTCATTTAGAATAGGATAACTAACCTAAATGCTTTGTTCCAGCCTCAAATCTCTTGCAATTAATCAAAGCTCTTTTCCAATCTCTCAGAATTGTATATTTAATCTTAACAAGGACTAGGATTCTAAAGTTGGAGCCTTTCTATTTCCAGTAGCCGCCCCCATTGAAAATGCTTCAGAGTGGCTGTAAGGCAGCCTTCACTGGAACATTTTAGGAGCAGATTTTTTTTAAGGCTGGGGGGATGAGAATGTCCAAAAATACTCATTTCTTCCTGCATAGCAAAGAACCTTAAAATTAGCTTCTATTGACCCAGTTTGTGACTGAACTGCATGTGTGTGGTTTTGGTTTTTTTGTTTGCAATAGTATTACATCTACTGGCCAGATCATATATTCAAGCAACCAAGACATATTAAAATGTTATAATTCACGAAAGTGAATTAGATATGTACTATTTTTAATAAAAGAAAAAAATCAAATTTTATCTGATTTTATTCTTAGATGAATGATTGCCTTCTTCTTGCAGAAAGGATTCATTTCAAGGATTTATCTTAATATATATCATAATACATTCACATGTATATATGCATATACATGCATATGTATATATGTATGTGTGTGTGTGTATATTGTGTGTGTGTGTGTGTATGCAAGTATATATATAGCTGTTTTGCACAGGGGTCTTTTGTTAGCTGCAAAGGGTTCTGGAGCAGATTTTTTTTTTCTCCTTGTGCAATTCAAACTGAAAACGAAAGCGGAGGTAAAGCATGTTGTTGGCTTTGCTGTTTGCTTGCAACTTTGGAAAGGCAGATTTCTTTTCTTTTTCCTCATCAAAAAAGGTAGGTGCAAACAATGAGAAATTTATGGCAAATGGCAAAAGAGGAGAGTTCAAGATTTTAAAACACAAAAGAAAAAAAAAGTTCTATTTAACTAGGGAATTGTAATAATTGAGATACTATTAACTGCATATTATGTTGAAAGCAGAAATTATTAAGTTGTGGAAGAATATATGGGGGAAATTATTTGGTTTATTATTATTGGTAAATATAATTAATTGATTTGTAAGAAATAGGATTGCATGGAAATAATTGGAATATTCATGCTCATATTGATTAATATATAAAAAAGATAGTTATATAACTAATTGATTTATATTAAAATGTTGAATTTGTATTAAACAACTGTAATATTACATAATTAACCAATGTGAGGATGGATATAAAAATAGATGACAATGGGAAGGGGAATAATATAGAATAGAAGGAAAAAAATTGAATTTCCTTAAGATTGGAGATGAGGAAGAAGGGTAATATTGGTTTTTTAAAAAAATAGATGAGGAATAAATATGGCAAAAAGGAAATATAGAAATTGTAAATTTAATTGAAATGACTAAACACTGTTTAAATTTGTGAACCAGCCAAATACTCTGTTCAAAGAAAATACATTGTATGTTTGTATTTGTGTTTCTAATTATTGTTATTTATTCATAATTGTTCTCTTTTATTCTTTAAAGTTTAACAATTCATTCTTAATATCTTTATATTTGTTTGGGGTTGGCTTTCTTCCCTTTCATCTTTTTTATTGTACAGCAATCTTCTCAAACCTACCACCTCTCTCTTTTCTTTCTTTCTTATTTTCTCTTTCCTCCCCTCTTATTCTCCTCCCTACTTCCTCTTCCTTTCTCCTTCTCCTCCTCTCTTCCTCCCTCTCTTACCCTCACTCCTACTCTAATTTCCCTTTCCTTCCTTCGTCCCTCTCTATTGCTGTATCCTTTTATGCATATGGACTACTCAGAGGGCTGAAAAAGTTATTTTTATTTATTTATTTATTTATTAGATTATTAGATTTATAAACCGCCCTACTCCTGGGGGACTCACACTTTTGACTGGTCCTCGCACTTTTGACCAGTCCTTGAACTTATGACTGTCCTCACATTTTATGTTTTTGCCCTATCTTGTCACCATGGTAAAGAGAAGCAGTTGTGAAATGAGTGACATGGCTGTTAAGAATGCTACAATGGGTATAAATGATGACCAGTCATAAGTGCGAAGACTGGTCAAAAGTTCGAGGACCTGTCAGAAATCACTTTTTTCAGCCCTCATGGACTACTCAGAGGGCTGAAAAAGTTATTTTTGACTGGTCCTCACACTTTTGACCAGTCCTCAAACTTACGACTGTCCTCACTTTTTACATTTTTTGCCCTATCTTATCTCCATGGTGTAGAGAAGCAGTTGTGAAATGATGACATGGTTGTTAAGAATGCTGAACTGGCATAAATGTGAGGATGGTCATAAGTGTGAGGACCAGTCAAAAGTGCAAGGACCTGTCAGAAATGACTTTTTTCAGCCCTCTGAGTAGTCCCTATACACATAGCCATGGCCACCCGGTCACATGATCAGCTAGCCACGCCCACCAGTCACATGACCTCCAAGCCACACCCACAAATAAGTCATGCCCACAGAACCAGTAGTAAAAAATTTAGAACCCCCCCCCCCATCGATGATGTCCCTCTTTACCAATGTTAAAATCTGGTCACCTTATATTAGGAGTAAATCCCACTGAAAGAGAGTAGCCTTACTGCCAAGTAAACATGCATAGGCTTTACGTAGTTGAGAGATAGGGTATCAATAGTATCAGGTGTATTATAGAGAGAAATGAGAACTTCTGTAATAACAGATACTTTGTGCCTAGACCAGGTGTGTGTGTGTGAGAGGGGAGGGAAGAGAGAGAAAGAAAGAGACAGAAAGAAAAAGAGAGAAAGAAGGAAGGAAGGAAGGAAGGAAGGAATTCTGTCACTTAACACTAGTGATACGATTCATTTTGTGTTTGGTCTCTGTGCTAGGAGTCAATGTGGCCAAAATGGAAATGAATTTGATAGTTTTTCTTTTAAGTTGAATTGAATTGAAATGAAATCCATTACACAGAGTCTGTGTACAAAATCCCTGGATATTTAGGGCTCATCTGTGTCTCTCTGCTCTAAACGCTGTGGTATTGCTTCAGAATACTGCGTAATATCCATTGTGAATTATTACAGGCTCCTGCTTCTAAAAAGACACTACGGGAGAGCGAGTAGGCACTATAATCCGAAGCAATATAGAACAAATAACATGTTCTAAGCTACAACTGGTTTGAACTCATAATGAGCGTCAATCTATTTCTGGTTCCGTGACATGTTGATGGACTCATATAGTTGATTCCCTCCTATTCTTGCACTTATCTGGGACTTCTAAATTTATATATGGAAAGAAGTGTACTTAAATAACATTTCAATGTTTTTTCTAAAAATATATTTTTTCTCAACACATATGTTTTGAACCTTACTTTTAGTCATTTTTTTTTTAATCCACCAATTCATCAGAAGTCAGGAAACATTCCCAGAGATGAAAACCGTTGAAAAACTACCTTCTGATCTGCATTCTGATGCAAGAGGCTGAACATAGCAATGGATCTCCAAACTTATAAATAGCAAATTTCTCAAGGATTCCTAATTTGAGGAACACACCCGGGCCTGAAAACAAATGCCATCCTCCAGTTTTGGCAAGCATTTCAAATGATGGTATGTCCTCCCGGTTCAGCACACTAGAACAATGCCTACTAATGAAGCTGGCTGCCAGCATCAGAGAGCAGCTGAAGCTGTGATGCAGAGAGGGATAATGCCTTGCATAATAGCCCCGTTCTCTTAGGTTGTCCTTGGAGGAATTCACATTTTCTAGAAGAGAGGCAGCAAGGAACAGAATCAGTCTGCTGGCTCCTTTGAAACAGGAACCATAATGTCCTGAGACACTTCAAAAAGTTCAGTGACTCTCCTATCCCCTTGCCTGAAATGAAAATGGATACACAATAAGTCAGGGAAAACGCATTGTAAGCCGCCCTGAGTCTCCAGAGAAGGGCGGCATATAAATAAAATAAAATTAAAAAAAAACAACATAGCACCTGTATTTGGTATTCTTTTCAAGCAGCAGCCAGATAAGGACTCTGCATTTTCTTGTGCATAACAATGGAGTATGCTGCACCTTTGTGTATGCTTCCCCACCCCCACCCCCCTATTTTCTCCAGCTTCATGTGACCCATTTTCAAACTCAGTTTTGGCCGGTTTCTCTCCCAGTCCTAAATTTGCTTCTCTTCTGTTCCAGGGATGGGTTCTACTACTGGTTCTTGTGAACCGGTCCAAACCGGGGGCAACCCACCACTGTTCTGTTCCCATTTGGGAAAATTATCCAACCAATGGGCAGGCAGAGAGAATCCTTTAAATAATTCTTTTCCAGCATTGTGCATGGGTCTCATCATCATGTGTTGCATAGAACATTGATCTGAATGTGGGCAGTTCCTCTCAGGGAGTGCGCATTTGTGTTATGTGTCTTTGTGTGTGTGTGTATTTGTTTTCTGCATGTAGTGTGTTCACATGCATTTATTTCTTTGTGTGCCTTTTTCCCATGGTACAGTAACAGTAATAGAGCTGGAAGGGACCTTGGAGGTCATCTAGTCCAAATCCCTGCTCATGCAGGAGACCTATACTATGGATTTGAGCCACTGAACTGTCGACCTTTCTGATAGACAAGCTCAGTGTTTTAGCCACTGAGCCACCTAGTCAGGTACAATGAACATCTGTGCATAGGTGATGTCTGAATACACATGTCTTGTTTCTGATCTCCTCTCAAGTTGTATTTATCTGTGTTTTGGGCAGTTGGGAAGCTGCAGTGCTGCCCTCTGGTCCATATGCTTTTCCTTTACCAACAGTGGCAACAGGAAGCATTTATATGTTCTGTCTGTGTAACAAATAGAGCAGTCAGTAAATGAGGACTACCTTTAATAGGATTCCCTTTTTGTGGAAGTTGCTATGAGGGATAGTAACTGCCTGAGCACGAACCATTTCATGATGTTTATTAAGGAGTTCATTAATCCCACAGAGGTTTTTGCTTGGTCTCAGCAGTTGGGGCCAGGTTACCTGGTTACCTCCATCACATTGGCCTGTCCCACCTGATCAGTCAGGACTGGTATATTATGGATCCCATCGGGATCTATCAATAACTATCAAGAGCCTGGATAGCTCAGTAGACTAATGCATTGTAATTTAATTCCAGCTGTCTGCAATTAGTAAGTTCGAACCTCACCAGGCTTAAGTTTGACTCAGCCTTCCATCCTTTCTAAGGTAGGTAAATTGAGGACCCAGTTTGTGGGGGCAATAAGCTGACTTTGTAAAATATACAAAAGTATGAAGTCTATTGCTTAATGCATTGTAAGCCGCCCTGAGTCTCTGGAGAAGGGCGGCATATAAATCAAATTAAAAAAGTTAAAGAATTTCAACTGGTGTAGTTCAGGGCCTTCTCTGCCATTCCCCTGCCATCTGGAATATCTTCAGATGGTGAGGCAGGCCCCAACTCTCCTGGCCTTTTGAAAGAGTTTGAAGACTAGACTCTGCAAACTCACATGGGGTTCCCAGAATGACGCTTAACCGTAAAGGTGGTTTGCGCCTTAAGACTCTCCTCTCCTCTCCTCTTCTCTTCTCTTTTAACTTATCTTGTTTTTACCTGGCTCCTTTTATCGATATATTATATTTTATACGGCTTTTATCTTTTAGCTGTACTCCACCCAAAGTCACTCTGATAGTGAGATAGCGTTAGGCCTTTACAACCAAGAACAATACAAGGAATTCCTGTATATGAGTAATTTCTTTATTGTTGCACACTGATTGGCTGAAGTCTTGCTCGATTGGAGCAACTATCTGCGTAAGTAAATTATATTTGCTTTTCATTTTATAACCCCTGAATTGGGACATTATAGGTACAGTATTCCTCACTTAACAACCATTTGTTCAGCAACCATTCAAACTCAAAACAGTGCTGAACAAACCAATCCCTGAAATTATGCCTATTGCAGTGCTCCCATAGTCACATGATAAAAACCTGTGAATTGCTAGTGGGGTGTTCACTTTCCCTCTCTTTCTCTATACCAAAGAGTCCAAGTTCCTTTGTCTCTTAGCAACTTGGGAAAAAGCCCCTCCCTCCTGTGACTCTGGATTACATTCCACCAAAAGATGGGCAGTACCTATGTTTGGTAAAAATATTTTTTTTCAAAAAAAACTAATAAGTTTCTGGCAGATGCCCTTTCCCGCATGCCCCAATATAACAGTAAACGAGAGGAAGTGATACAGGCTATGCTACCTCCAGAGCAAAGAACAGAACAAGTACAGGGCAATGACTCCATAACTCCTTGGCTTAATTCTCTACGCACAGAATTAGTAAGTGACCAGTGGCTAACAGACAACACCATGCTGGTCACTTGACAAGATGGTCTTGCCTGGAAGGGAGACAAATTATACACACCCACAGCAACCTTCTGTGCTGAAGCAATGTCATGATGTAAAAACTGCTGGTCATTTTGGCTTCCTAAAAATGCTATGTCTTGCATGGTGCCAATTTTGGTGGCCGAAGATGAGGGCGGAGACTGAGGAGTATGTTCGGAAATGCCATAACTGTGCTATAAATAAACCAAGACCAGGGAAACCATCGGGTTTATTACAACCAGCAGCCAACCCTAAACGTCCATGGGATGAAACTGCCATGGATTTTATTGTAGATCTCCCAAAAAACAATGGCAATACAGTCATTTGGACTGTAATAGACCTGTTCTCCAAACAGGCGCATTTTATCCCCTGTAAAGGTCTTCCATCAGCATGCTGGTTAGCCAAACTATTTATTCAACATATTTACCAGTTGCACAGGTTGTCCCAGCAGATAATTTCTGACAGAGGGGTGCAATTCATTGCATGGTTCTGGCAGACCTTCTTACAGCTGGTGGGATCATCACAAGGCCTAAGTTTGGCATTCCACCCCAGCACTAATAGTGCAGCAGAAAGAGCTAATGTGATGATAGAATGTTGTCTAAAGTGTTACATGTCCTATCAGCAAACCGATTGGTCTAACTTAATACTGTTTGCTGAAGTACATTATAATAACGCTGTGCATCGCAGTACTAGATATACCCCTTTTCGTATCATGACAGGGCAGGACTTTCCGGCTATCGCAGAATTGGCGATGCAAGTAGCGAAGAACAGATCAGGTGGTGATCCAACTGGATGGGCCATTAAAATTAGAGAGATACGGCTGCAGGTCAAGCAGGCACTAAGTACAGCAGCAGAAGAATACAAAAGACAGGCAGATAAAAAGAGGCCGATTTTACGCCATTCCACATAGGAGATCAGGTGTATTTGTCCACAAAGTACATAAACTAAAACTACCCAGTAAAAGGTTGGGACCAAAATATATCGGACCTTTTACAATTAGTAAAGTTATCAAGCCAGTTACAGTAGCTTTGAAATTGCCCTCCCTACTAGGGAAAATCCATCACGTATTTCACAGCATCTTATTAAAACCTGTGAAACTTACCAGTCTACCTATAGAGTCACCTGGACCAGTGTATGGCGATCACTATGAGATAGACAGAATCCTTGATTCATGACTGTACTGGGGTATGGTTCGATACTTGGTACAATGGAAAGGTTACCCTGATACTACTGCATCATGGATCCGGGCAGATAATGTTAATGCTGAAAGGATGATACGACAGTTCCATCGAAGGTATCCAGAAAAGCCTGGTGGGAGAATGCAACCAAATGGAAGCTGTTAATTTCTACCTTTTCTATCTTATAGGTGGACTCCTGGTAGAGGGGGCTGCCTGTCGAGCCGTGTCCGCCACGTCAACTGCTCAATACACGGACCACAACTAATGAGGATTCAGGCAGTGGCAACACAAACCTGATGAGATGACGGGGGGTGGGAACTCTGGCAGGCACCCGGGTGGGATAGGATAGGATTGTAGGCAGGTGGCACTGGGTGGTATGCAGCTGACGGTACTGACGACCGGAGAATGGTAACCACATGAAGATGATGTGAACGCGGAAGGGGAGAAGGCGGGTATCGGCCAAGCACGTACTTCCCCCAAACAGCTGCGCAGAACTAGGTTTGAGTAACTGAGTGTGGATTAGCTTTAAAAATAGGCACTGAGAGACAGAAGCTCTCAGCGGCGACTTTGATCCTGTAGAACTCCATTTATCTTGAACCAGCTTGTAACTGTAATAAACCTGCGTTTCATCAGCCTCGCAGCATATTCGAGTCTTTTGTGACAGGCCAGCATAAGTGAGGTCAAGTGAGCGGAGACCTTCGATTGTTTTTGAAGCTTACAAAGGCGTGGGGATCTGGAATAGTATTGGATGGGAGACTACCCTGGAAGTGTGTTAAATTGAAAGAAAAAAATCCTACACAGAAGTCATGACGAACGGTTCCATAATCTACCAAGATAATTACTATTATTAGATTATTGCTGCAACATTGCTTTTTAAACCCTTGCATTAATTTGTTATGCAATGCTGATTCCAAAGAATCACTGTGCTGGAATTATTTTATGAAGGCAATATCCAATACCAGACTGAACCTTTTATTCAATAGTAACTTTGCCTTGGTTGAGTAGGCTTATTGCTAGATAAGTGGGGTGATAGGATTTCAGCTGCAGCTATGTATTTATTAGCAGGCATCCATGGAAAATGAATTTTATAGCCAAATTGCCATGGGATAGGGACTGCCATAATATGATCCCCTGTAGAAGGGGAATAAAGTGCTTATCAGAGAGTCAAACTAAATGGGATGCTTCACATAACCCACTATTTGCTATCAATGGACTGTTTTCCTTCATTATTATACACCCTTTCTTTTAAAAAAAATACATATTTTATGCTTACTGTTAAATAAAAGGGCAATTTGACATCACAAAAACTGCACATGTAAGGGTGAGATCTAATCGATTTGTCAAAGCATGAACTCCAACTATACTTTTTCTAGTGTCCTGTAAAAAAGGATGCTGTTAAAAGTACATCAAATATTGTTTGATATACCTATCATTGCAGTGGGGGGACGACGACAAGATAACCTATAATCTTGATTACAGAAACAACTGTGGCAAGTTAATGTCTATGGAGATTCTCAGTCATCCAGGTCACGGTTGTCTCAAAGGTGCTTTTTCAAGAGGCAACTGGACTTTCTAGTTTTTCTTTGAAGACATTTCTTCTCATCCATTCTCTTGAAGAGCTGAAGATGTTTTTTGGATGAGAAGTGAAACATCTTCAAGGAAAAACAAGAAAGTCCAATTGCCTCTTGAAAAAGCACCTTTGTGGCAACTTAGCTATTTTTTTTCCAAGGTTATCTGACCTTATTTACTCATTATATATTTATTATTTCCCATTTTTTCCTCTGGGCACTCAAATCAGCATAAAAGCTGTTTTGCAGTTCTTCCTGCAGTTGTAATTCATAAGCGGTATATAAGTCTAAGTGCTATTGCTATTGCTATAATCACCAACATCAGGTGGGGCGGTGAGTGATTTTCCCAAAGTCACTCTTAAAGTTCCATGCTAGAATAAAGATTTGGATTCAGTCTCCCCAGTCTTGGACCAACCTTCAACTCCAACACACTTCAAATATTGAAGACCAGGCACTAGGACCCACCTTTTATGAATGCTCTCTTGTCCATCATATCGTAGTGTGAGCTTGTGAGTCAACAGATGGAGGTGGGCAGAACTGGTGCAAGGACTGCCTAGAATGTGAGCCATTGAAAATGACAGTTTCTATAACAGCTTCTCATAACGTACCTAAAATAAAGAGATTTGCTTTTTCATTTTGTAATCTCTGAATTAGGACATTACAGGTATAGTATTCCTTACTTAGAATAACAGTTGGAAGGGACCTTGGAGGTCTTCAAATTCAACCCCCTGCTTAGGCAGGAAACCTTATACCATTTCAGACAAATGTTGTCCAATCTCTTTATTAAAATCTTCTATTGCTGGAGCATTCACAACTTCTGGAGCCAAGTTGTTCCACTGATTAATTGTTCTGACTGTCAAGAAGTTTCTCCTTAGTTCTAGGTTGCTTCTCTCCTTGATTAGTTTCCATCCATTGCTTCTTGTCCTGCCTTCAGGTGCTTTGGAGAATAGCTTGACTCCCTCTTCTTTGTGGCAACCCCTGAGCATTGCTATCATGTCTCCCCTAGTGTTTCTTTTCATTAAACTAGACATATCCAACTCCAGCAACTGTTCTTTATATGTTTTAGCCTCCAGTCCCCTAATCATCTTTGTTGCTCTTCTCTGTACTCTTTTTAGAGTCTCCACATCTTTTTTACATCATGGTGACCAAAACTTAACAACCATTTATTCAGCAACTGTCATAATCAAAACAGTTCTGAACAAATGGTAGTTACAACCAATCTTCAAAGTTATAGCTGTTGCAGTACCCCTGTAGTCACATGATAAAATTGGGGTACTTGGTAACTGACATGCATGTATAACCTCAACATATGCTTCAACAAACCCAGAACTCTGGACATTCTTCCTGTCCCTGCCAACATTAAAGAGATGCCTCTGGAGCTTCCATACAAAAGCTGCTCTCAGGGAGAAAGAACAGCAGTGGCAGTTTGTGACATTCTTTAGGGAGCAGAGTGGCACCAGCAAATGGCATAATTACTACAGTACTCCTCCCAGAGCAGGCCTGCAAAAAATGGAATGAACACTAGATGAGAGCAAAGAGCTAGCATGTTCTGTGCTTCTTTGCTGCCGTCTAATGGTTGCCCTTATCACTATTCCGTGAGACCAGCTGCCACATTCACCCACACCTATTTCTGCGTGCCACTGTACCACCATACAACTTGCTGTCCTGGTTTGCTCTATTGGCACACAACACCATTGTAACTTTAAAGAAACCTAGCTTGGTTTCTTTAAGGCTAAAGACCCAGACACAGGGTCGGGAAATACTTTTTCTCTATAAAGAGCAATTTGATTTTCTTTTGAATGAAATGTGAATTAGCCGACACACTGAAAACTTTAATTTATTATCAGACCTTTCCTGGTATGTATTGTACAGCATTTTTGCTAATTTTTGTGTGTACTTAAATCATACTATACAGTTTATTATACAACTGATAAAGTAACATCCAAATGTTTTTCTTGGGGGAAGAAATGGGAACTTATCTTTATATCTTGATGGGATCTGTGCCCTTTGATAGGAAAATTAGCAGGACTTTTAAAAAAAGAAGAAGTTGAGAACTGCTGCAGTAAGGATTTTTCTCCTGTGCTAGTTATTGACAGTCTTACTGAACTTAGTGGGTGTATTTCTAAGGACCATTCCTAGGATTTCACTATCAATTTTTACCCAGGAAGCATCTGTATAAATCCTAGTTAATTACTTACGCGAAACACATTTCAAAGGCAAACAAATGATTCACTAGGTCATCACTTTCTTCCACACCATATCTCTTCTGTTTTCTTTTATCACTTTCACAAAATTGATACGGCAAGATAATAAAGACAGTGTCCCTCTCTGAAAGCAGGACTCCCCAAAGTTCAAAGATTTCTTTTTGACTTTAACAATAAATTGGTCTGACTGACTTTAACTGTTTGATCTCAAAGTTGTGATGAACAGTCAAACACATCCCAAATTTCATGTCAAACCACGCTGTCCTTGATCTATTATGTTGAAGTTTTTAATATAGTGAAACTATTGCAAAAATTCCTTTTGCTTGTCCTTTATATCAAACAGGCTTTTATCTTTCTTTCTGATCACTATTTTAAACTCATGTGCTTGTTTTGGATGCAGTGGAAAATGGTATTGCATCAACAAGGTTCAATAGAAATTCAGCAGTCGTGTTGGTTCATTTTATATACACAAAAGAGGAAATTTCATCCTTGGTCTCAGACTAAACAATATAGTATAAGCCAGCTCTGCTCTATTTCTTCATTTATACCTTCACTAGACTGCATGAGTTGAACCTCTACATGTATGCCATATGTACACATTTTTCCAGGAAGTTTCTGTCTGTAGCTTTCTTCATTCCACCTGCTGAATGCAGGTAGAATGCATGTAGATTCAGTGATGCTGCACTGGCCCTACTCAACAAACACTTATGAATAAAGCTCAGATTTCTTAGATATAAAATGTAATGTAGCAATCAAAGCAAACTGAAATAGCTTGGAGGTTTAGTTTCAGAGTTCCTATTTGTTGAGGAGGATAAATAATGCTTAAAAGCAGGGGTGGGCTTCAAAAATTTTAGCAAGGGGTTCCCTGCCCAGTTGCTGGGTGGGTGTGGCCATGGTGGGCGTAGCCTAGTCGACCTCCTGCACCATGGTGAGGGTATGGTTATTGCCCTCCCTGGGTTCCGGAGGCTTTCCTCAAGGGGAGCCTCCCCAGGCTCCAGAAGCCCTCTGGGGGCCAGAAACAGGCCTGTTTCTGGCCTTCCTGAACTTCCAGTAGGCCCGTTTTTCACCCTCCCTGAGCTTCCTCACATGCCCTGCACTTACCTGCATCCAAAACGGGCCACATGGAGACTCCTGGGAGGGGCGAGGTAGGGTGGGCGGGGCCAGCCAGGAGTGGGATTTGGGGATTCTTTGAACTGCACAGAATCTTAGAGGTTCTCCCAAACCCCTGAGAACCCCCAGCAGCCTATCCCTGCTTAAAAGGCTCATAAGGCCTGTCTGTTCCCCCCTGCTCATTATACATATTCTATACATTTAAACAGATAGTACTGAAGCCATCTGACATGCTGCCTTGTTGTTTAATTTAAGGAGGAAAGAGAGGAAATAATATCCAATGGCAGATGTGTAGAATCACTCTTAAGGCTCATAATCTAATTATTGCAGGTAGCTCTTCAACAAATTAGGTAATATTTATTGTATGTAAACCAGGGATGAAATGCTCCTGGTTCAGACTGGATCGCCTGATCTGGTAGCGATGGCGGCGGGTGGTTCAGAGAACCAGTAGCAAAAATCCCTGCTCCCACCCCCCCATGCCCAGCTGAGCCACACAATCATCAGAGACTTTTTTTTTTACTTTTAAAAGCATTTTTTCTACAACCTCTTCAGGCAAAAAATGCTTTTAAAAGTTCATCAGAGGCTTTTCAAAGCATTTTTTCTGCAACCTCTTGGCCAAAGAGGTGGTAGAAAATATGCTTTGAAAAGTCTCTGGCGATCCCAGCTGAGTTGCCTGATCAGCAGAGGCTTTTCAAAGCATTAGAAAAAATGCTTTGAAAAGTTAAAAAAAAAAAGTTGGCCACCCCCACCCAGTCACATTACCCCACCACCACCAAGCCACGCCCACAGAACCAGTAGTAACAAATTTTACATTTCACCCCTGATGTAAACTATAATGTTTATACACAAAGATACACACACATATTTTAGCTGTAAGAATGTGTCAAGAATACATGGCTTCAAGATTATTTCTGTAGCATAGGTATGAACCATTTTTTCCCCTAGTGTCATTTTGATCTTTCAGTGACAATCTGGTTAAGTTTGGACCCAAGACATTAAGAGCTTGCATTTTATACCCTCACAAGTCTTTAATGGCATTACCCAACTCCCTTTTTGTGACTATATAATCCCTTTCGGGGTAGACTCGGGACAAACTCTTAAAATATTTATTAATTCTAGGCAGAATTGCATGAAATTTGCAATCACATCAGCTGTTATTGAGAAGATCCAGGGTAAACTCCAGACTATAGATTCTATAAAGCATCCATGACTAAAGGAGATACTGAGGTACAATCAATCATCACTAGAAAAGTTGAATTCTAAGAGGATTTAGCCTTCCTTCCTTCCTTCAACCCTAGCTCAACTCCCATTTGGTTGTACAAGTCCTGGTCGTCTACCTCCTCCTATTGTTCCCCAAAACATTGATAGAAATCAGCTCTCTAGGTATTTTAGCAACTCCAAATCCTATTAAAGATCCATTCTGGAGAAAATCTTTATTCAAGCAACAGAAGAGGTTGACTGTAGGTAATATATTAGCAGACACTCAGGAAGGAAAAAAAAAGATACCAGAGTTATAAATCTGTCTTGAATCTTATGCTGGAGCAATAGGTTTGGGCTTGTATGTTACAAAGCTCTTGTGATATGGTGGGTTGTAGATAAGCTAAATTTTTATAGAAAACAGATGCTGAGAAGTTGACTTTAATAATCTGAGGAATTGGCCTTAATCATTTTTAAAGGGGATAGGTTTACTTTCTCAGTAGTTTGTGAGCTAAAATCACGTACAATCCACAATATTAGATAAAATTTCCTTCAGGATTTTTTTTTTTTTTTTGCAAGCTTTCAGAAGGAAACACATAGCTGTTGAGAACAAAGAGCACTTTCAAAATGGATGTTTCTTAAGGTTGTGCAGCTCTTGAATCTGAAGGCAAAAGAGTACTTTTCATTCTGCGCATTTCAAATTGTGTATTTTCCACAATCGTAATTTGTATGGTTATTTATCCATACATATGTGTACATGTGTACAACTTGGTAGCAGCATCTAGGTTATTATGGCTGTTCTCAAAAAGCTAAGAAAGGTTGCACCTGGACAGGACTTGAACTGGGAAACTACCAAGAAATAACATAGCTAGAAGCTAAACTATGGTGTCAAAAAAATCCCAGAAGAAGGCAGTGGCAATGGCAAAACATCTGTGCATTTTCCCTAGAAAACTATATTGGTATCCCCAGGAAGTAATAGGGATATAGGGATAAGTAATAGGGATAAGTAATGGGGAAGTAATGGGGTTAAACCCAATGTAAAGGAGACTATCCATACCAGTGGTATATTGCTCCCAGTTCTGTCTGGTTCTATAGAACCGGTAGTAAAACCAGTGGGAGCCTCCACCCACCTGCCATGACATCATCATGGATGATCTGCGCATGCGCAGAAGCGCACATTCCTGCTGAGAACCGGTAGTAAAGGTAAGTAGAACCCACCCTGATCCATACATACTTATACCTGGTACACTTTCCCCAATTGTACTGTGACCTTTCAAAATGCAGTATGTACTATGGAGTTTGGTGTTTTATGAGGAAAGAAAAATATTCAAGTATTGTATCGCTGATTGCTAGGGATTATTCTGTGTTCTTTGTGTGTGTTGTATGACATACTTATTCAGAAGTGTGCTTCACTGAGTTTAATACCTTTCTGACCAGAATATGGATCTAGAAGAGCTTTACATTCTACCACACTATCTAACCTTCTTAGATGAGAAGAAGTTGCTGTATAAAGAGACAGCTGTCCCCTTGAAAGAGAGCTGCATTTCAAATGGCACCTTTTGATGCCATGTTCTTCTTTTGCTATCTTCCCAGCATTATAAGCAGTAAAGAAAGTGCCTAAGTTACTCAGGTTAAGGTTGATTCAGGTAGGCTGCCTTTGAAATTGGCCACCTACCTAGCCCATGGTTCACTAAGTTTCTTCTAGCCCAGAATTTTCAATTCACAAAGAAATTTAGCAAAGATCCAACTTGAATGAAAAATAAATAATTTCCTGGGTTGTTTCACCAAACTCACCTAGGACTGGAATGGTTTTATGTCAGGGAGAGTTTAAATGCTTGTAAAGGGAAGAGCTTTGACACTGGGCAATGCCCATTTTTCACCTGTTGACATGTACTCCCAGCAAATCTGGGTGGAATGCAATTTTATTTCATTGACTTTAACTAAACTTAACAACAAATATCACTGTCATTTGCCCTGCCCTATCCTTTGCTTGTTCTTTCTGACTTTTTTGAGCAGGGTATCCAAAGGCAGTGAAATTGCCCTTTTAAGTTTCTCTGTTGATGCATCCATCGCTGTTGAAATATAATCCAGGGTTGTCCTCTTCTTCTCTTTCCTTTAACTTTTCCCAGCATTATGAACTCCAACTTTAGGTTTCAACAAAATGGTGCACCCCTGATCTTGGATTTCAGTTTCATAATTTAAAGCCACTACAAGAATTATTTCAAAAGGACCGTGCTCTCACAGTCCTGATGAATGGTTTTGGACACTTTTCTGAAGGACATTGCTACATGTGAGACTCTGAAGAGAGATCCTACCAGCACATATAAGAGAAAGGCCATCAATTTCCTGTAACAACTACTGAAGGACAATGACATTGACAAGCCATAGTATTATGCCTTTACCCTGGGGAAGCCATTCCATGCAGATATGGACTCCCCAAAATCCACAAAGAGGGAACTCCACTCAAATCAATTGTCAGTAGCATCAACTCTGTCACCTACAACATTGCGAAACATCTATCCACCTAATTAGCTCCTCTGGTTGGCAACATCAACAATCCCCAGGACTTTACCAGTAAGGTTTGGAAACTAAAACTGGAACTGGATGAGAAATAGACAGCTGTGACCTGGATGACTGGGGATCTCCACAGACATTTTGTCATTGGAGTGAAATGAATAATTGTATTCTCCATCCCTCTTTGTCACCACTGCATTGTACTACAAATGATGTTAAAGAATTTCTGTAGTCTCATCATTGTGTGCATCAGTGTAGAAATCCACATTTGGGGAAATTGTTTGAAAGTGATTATTTCCCCCATTCTGTCTTTTAAAACTGTGTAAATGTAGCCAAAATCTGATGCGATTAGACAGAATGAATGAGCAGTAATTTCCTGTGGTTCCTGTTTGCTTTTATGAATCTACTTAATGAAGTTGTCATTTTTAATATTCCGTTCAGTTAATACATTTCATATAACAGACAGCTTCCAACTGGGTCTGAGTTCTTCTGATGCTTTTGTATCTTACCTTTAATGCACCTTTTCTGTACAGTCTTTAGTCTTTTATGGAATTGGATTATTAGACAGAGGTTGGACTATTTTTTCTTCTTCCAACAAACATGTGAATGCTGTATACTGGTTATCCATTATACTATTTCTGTTTCCCATCCTTGCAAGGTCTATGGATTTGCTTGTTTCTGAAATGTAAATGCAAACAGGGCATGTTAAATCCCATACGCGAAAACAGTCACATGGGCAGGGAGATGCTTGCAGCTACTTGATAAAGGCAGTAACATATGATTCAGCTCCACAGATTGCAACTGATTATGGGAAAATTTTGAAGGCAAATCATACAATTTGCAGGAAATTATCTCTCTTGTTTTGAGGCCATGCATAATTCATTTAGTAAAACTTGGAGATGCCATTTTCTAAAGCTGCAGCTTTTATTATTGTTTCCCAGATATGAATTAAATGGTGTCCATGTTTTAACTGCATAGTACTTCATGGAACTCTGTAAATCAAGGACCTCAGATTCGTTCTGAGGTCCTTGGTAAGCAGTAGCAATCACAAATCTTTCTAACAACTGTGTATCCCTGGTTTCCACTACAAAGTAATCAATGTAGAATAAATTCAGAGCTGCTCTGAATTTAGGGCAGAAGGGAAGATGTTATTATGTTGTGATAAATTCTTTGCTTTGGAAAAGATGGAAAAAAAGAATTCAAGAAAAATTATGCTCTAATCAAGCAGATTAAACAATGCAGCAAAATTAGAATAATTTAAATGATAATGTGTTTTAATTGATGGGTCACCAAATTAAAGAGAATGAAAAAAGAGACCCTAGAATTGAATATATTACAAAACATTAGAGTTCCCTCAAATATATCTCCTGCATAAAAGTCTGACATCCAGCGCTTCTTAAAAAAAAATCATTCAAGGCATCTAATAAACATGAAAAAGAATCTTTTGATAAATTAGTCTCATTTTAAGTTCATAAGAAATATTTTAACTTCATAAGAAACATGTAATGTTCTTTGACACTAATTCATTTGTTAAAATAAAATATCCCAATCACATTTCATTTTGCAGCTTTATCTTAATAATTACCAGTATCTGTCTTAGTAATGGTCCCTAACTGTCTATAGAAATAAACTAGATTTAGATAAACTGTTTAAGTTCTTTCAGAATACTTTCTAATAGAAAAAAAACCATTGATAAAGTCCAGAAACTGCTAATATATCAAACTAAAAACAAAATAAAAGGGTAGGATAGGGTAAAATAACATAGGATATCATAGGATAGGGTAGGATGGGCTGGGCTGGGCTGGGCTGGGCTGGGTTCAGGGTTTGCAGGGGGTTTGCAGGGGGTTGGGAGAACCTCTAGCTAAGATTCTGTGCAGTTTGGAGAACCCCCAAATCACACTCCTGGCTAGCCCCACCACCCTCCCCGCCCCACCTACCCTCCCAGGAGTTGCCATGCGGCCCGTTTGGGATGTAGGTAAATGCAGGGCGCGTGGGGGGGGGAGGTTCAGGGATGGCAAAAAACAGGCCTTCTGGAAGTTTGGGAAGGCCAGAAACAGGTCCTTTTCCAGCCTCCAGAGGGCCTCCAGAGCCTAGGGAGGGCATTTTCGCTCTCCTGAAGGCGCAAGAAAAGCCTCCAGAGCCTGGGGAAGGCAGAAACACCACCACCTCCACCTGCTGTGGTGCAGGAAGCCAACTAGGACATGCTTACCATGGCCATGCCCACCCAGCAACTGAACAGAGAACCCCTTGCTAAAATTTTTGAAGCCCACTCCTGGATGGAATGGAATGGAATGGAATGGACTGGACTGGACTGGACTGGACTGGACTGGACTGGACTGGACTGGACTGGACTAGACTAGACTAGACTAGACTAGACTAGACTAGACTAGACTAGACTAGAATAGAATAGAATAGAATAGAATAGAATCCCATTCAGCAATTTTAGGCTATTCAAATTCTTGCAGTATTGTATTTTCTTGATCACCTACCATACCAAGAACAATGATAATAACAATATTTACAGTATCTGCAATTTTGAAATTATTCAAAATTGCTTTCAGTATTTGGCTGAACAATATTCAGTTATTACCAAAGTGTAGTGGAGAACTTTAATAATTCTATGATTGAAAATATCCTCTACATATAATAGCAATTTATGTTCCAACTCCTGCCAGCTTCATGTCAAAAATACCGACTGAATGCTAGTCAAACAGCTAATGTTGTCAAGTGAAATAAACAAGAAAATTAAGACCATTCCCACAAAATATCTTAATAGATATTTTAATTCAACTTAATTCAAGTTTTAACAACTGTAGGTGATAGCTTAAGATTCCATATTTTAACACATCTAATAAAGACTGGAATCCATTTTTTAAAATTAAAGTATAAAAAATTAACTGAGATGTTATGAGTTCCTTAGGACAGATCAGACAAGACAATTTATGAGCCAGGTCAGGGTTTTTTTTTTTTAAAAAAAACTATTATTATTTTAACTCTTAGCATAATATGGGTAGAAGGGTATTCATCTCTCTATGAGTTTGACTCACAGTGAGACACATGATGATGAGAAAAGGCATGAACACAGCACTCCAATTCTCCCCCACTTCATCCCACCTCCCCTTCCTGGTTTCTGCCTTCAAAGAAATATAGCAAATGCTTTATGTCCTAATTGCATTACTGTTCTAAGAGAAGCTATCGGTCTGCCTGGAATCATATTTCTTCTGCTAAAATGACAGCCGGTTCCCCCCCACCCCCTTGTCCTTGCACTTTACCAATCACAAGAGGATGATCGATAGAATTAATCATGTTATCTGTGGGCAAGGGGTTGGATGAAATAGCCAGTGAGGTCTCTTCCAGCTCTATTGTTCTATGATCCTCTCAATTTATTTGCCTTAGATGATTCAAAATATTCAACCATGAATTATACCCTTAAGGAACAAAGGGGTAGCAGCAAAATCTGCTTAACCTTGAGAGGAAATTACTTTCTTATGAAACTCTGTGTGAAATGTGCTATAGAAGGACAGAGAAATTATGTAACCGCTTACAGGAGCAGAGGGGGTAAGTTTCAATAAATTCCATTCCATTTATTGTTCAAGGTCTCTCTGCAAGAGCTCAGCTTTTCCTTTCCTTTCTTTTCCTTTCTCTTTCCCTTTCCCCTACCCTGATGGAAGATTTTTCTCTTAACTTCCATGTATTCCAGATAAGGGAGGTACCTTGCTGGAAGGTGAGAGTTCTTCCTAAATCAGTTTCATGCAATGATGCTTCAACACCCATGCATGCCATTCATTTTACACACTTCTCTCTGTGTGTGTGTGGGTGTGGGTGGGTGTGTATGTGCATGTGTGTGTTTTACTTTGTTTAAAGTGTAAACTATCCCCCACTTCATTCTGGATACCATAAAACAGACTCTTCATAAGGGATATAGCTCCAATAATGAGATAGACAGAATATAAATTTAATAAACAAAGAAATAAATAAAGTCGAGTGAGCTGCTGGGGGTTCACAGGGGTTCAGGAGAACCTCTAGCTAAGATTCTGTGCAGTTCAGAGAACCTCCAAATCCCACTCCTGGCTGGCCCCACCCTGCCCACCCCTTCCTGCCTCTCCCAGGAATCCCCATGCAGCCTGTTTTGGATGCAGGTAAGTGCAGGGTGCATGCAGAAGCTTGGGGAGGGTGAAAAATGGGCCTACTGGAAGTTCGGGAACTTTCCAGCCTCCAGAGGGCCTCCAGAGCCTGGGGAGGCAATTTTTGCTTTCCTGGAGGCTCAAGGAAAGCCTCTGGAGCCCAGGGAGGGCAAACCCCCCCCCCCCATGGTGGTGCAGAAGGTCGACTAAGCCATGTCTCCCATGGCCACACCCTCGCAGCAACACCCCCTTTTGAAGGGGTTCTCTGCTTCTCTGCATATTTAAAAATTTTAAAATTTTGGAAGCCCACCCCTGAATAAAGTCCATTGGATCACAAGAACATGTTTAAAGATTTCTCTTAGCTGCATTCAGGAGGACTAGGTGGGATGACACAAGTCACGTTTGTATGGGGAAACCTAACAAGGATTAATTGGATTATTTTTTGCTCTAGGAATTAGCCAACTTGGGTCTACGAGGCTTAAAACAATCCTTCAAGTAGATGAAATAGTAGTTTCCTACACAACGAATGTGTGGTGATTGCAGTGATTTCACTCATCAACTGGAAAAGTCTGTCCTACCCCATGTTGGAAATGTCCTATCAATAGATCACATCACTTAGTAGAAATGTTCTGCTTGTCATGGGAGGAGAATTGAATCTACCTATGTGTCTTCCTTTCAAATCTCCTATGCACTCCAAATATCTATGACCAGAATGGTGATCAGAAAGGAAAGAAAGGACCAGAAAGGAAAAGATGGTTCTTGAAGCTATAGGTCCGTGATGGCAAACCTATGGCATGGGTGCCATAGTGGCACATGGAGCCATATCGGTGGGCATGCGAGCTCAGCTCTGGCGTGCATGTGTGCACCAGCCAGCTGATTTTTGGGCCTTCTGGGCCCACCAGAAATCAGGAAACACAGTGTTTCCAGCCTCCGAAGGACCTCTGGGGGAGGAAGGCCATTTTTGCCCTCTCCAGGCTCGTAGAAAGGCTCAGGAGCCTGGGGAGAGCAAAAAACGGGCCTACCAGGCCCAGCGGGCCATCACGGGCCAAAAGCGGGGAGCACAGGGTGGGGGGTGGGGTTTGAATCCCTAGCGCCGCATGACGATGCGGCGGTGCGGGGTGCGTGTGATCCCACCGCACTCCCCCCGCTTTTGGCACACGATGGCAAAAAGGTTAGCCATCACTGCTATAGGCAATCAGTGGAAATGCTTCCGTCTATCTTTTTATCAACCGGAAGATTTTTTTGAGCTGGTCTCTTTTCAGGCTTTAGTAACTCATTCAAAACTCACATAACATACATGCTCAGTGAGTTTTAGACAAAGCTTTCAAACTTCCATAGCACAGGATTAAAAAAAACCCCTCTGTGTTGTAATTTCTGTCTCGGTAGTATAGTGCTAACCTAGCATTTAACTTAGCAGTTAGAGCAGTGGTGTCAAACTCAGAATGAACATGTTGTCATCGTGTGATGTATTGCAACTTTTTTCCCCTTTGCTGAAACGGAGGTGGGCATGGCTACTGCATGATGCATCCGGCCTGTGGGCCACGAGTTTGACACCCCCGAGTTAGAGAATCCCAATAGACTATTGTAGATAAAAAAAAAAAGATAAAGGAATCCCTATCAATTTTACTTTGGTAGTTCTTACTGAATATAGAGAGGAACACGATGGCTCAGTGGCTAAGGCACTAAGCTTGTCAATTGAAAGGTTGGCAGTTCAGAGGTTTGAATCCTTAGTGCCGCGTAACAGGATGAGCACCCATTACTTGTCCCAGCTTCTGCCAACCTAGCATTTCGAAAGCACGTAAAAATGCAAGTAGAAAATTAGCGGCCACCTTTGGTGAGAAGGTAACAGCTTTCTGTGCACCTTTGGTATTTAGTCATGCCGGCCACATGACCACGGAGACGTCTTCAGACAGTGCTGGCTCTTCAGCTTTGAAATGGAGATGAGCACTGCCCCCTAGTGTCGGGAACGACTAGCACATATTTGCAAGGGGAACCTTTACCTTTACTGAATATAGGGGGCAGTGCTCCTCTCCTTTTCAAGGCCATTGAGTTAACACAATGCAAAGACATTTCCGAAGTCATGTGGCCAGTATGATGTCATGGAGCATTACTTGCCCATCAACGTGGTACCTATTTAGCTCTTCACATCTGCAGGCTTTTGAACTGCTAGGCTGGCAGGACCTGGGGAGAGGACACGAGCTCACCCCATCATGTGGTGCTTTGCTCTCGAACCTGGGCTGCCGGCTTTCCAGCAACAGGCCCAGTTTCTTAACCACTACCCATCACGCTGCCCAGACGTTTATAAACCAAATTAAAAATTGGTACTGGATCATTGCAGAAGTCCTGCAAATATATGCAAATATACAAAACTATTTTTGCACATATGCAAAACTCTATATGCAAAACTACCCCTCCCCCCTCAAATTTATCCTTGTAATGATGCTGAGGATGAAGACTAATGGGAAATCTCATGAGAGGAGATGTCTCAGACTTTCAACCATCCATTGTCACCAAAAAAGGTGAGAATTGCAGTTTTTAATTTTTCCTGGTTCAATGGAGATCTGTAACTATTGACTCAGAAGGGTCAGGTGCACAGGGGGAAAGGCTCTGCCACTTTGGAACTTTAAATTCAGCAGAAGTTCTTGTTAGGTCATATGTTCCTCAGCATAGCCAAACTAGAATGTTAAGAATACCAGAAAGAACACTAGAAATGACAGAAGGCTTCACTACAAAGAAAAATATCCATTCTATACAGTAACTGTATTGGATGCAGAACATGGGCTTATTCCAGTTATCAAGGGATGCTAATGGACATTCATTATATTTGAAGTAAAAATTAAATTACTTGAGAAGTATATGAAGACAGAAAAGTCTCACTTCTACTTGAATTTATACCTTGATGAGAAGAACCAAGAGAGAAACTGGGATGGGGGAATTCCCTTGCATCTGTTAACTTAACCTTCCTTCCTTCTTTCCTTCCTTTCTCCCAAATATTTATTTAGCCATTACTTCTCCTGAGTCAATTATTTATCAAAGGTGTCAAAAATCTATCAGAAAGCATATGGGTGGTAAATATATCTCAGGTAAAATTTAACCACCTAATTCATAGTGGGATTCCTAATTTGCAGTTTGCCAAATGAGCAACATCTGTTCTGGTATGAAATAGTAAATTGCATAAATAAAACAGTGACTATACAGCAGTGATTAGAAGATGACTAAATTGAGAAAGATGTTGTGAATTAATAACAGGTAGATTGTGCTCCTTCTATTTTCCAAACATTTAGATGAATGAGGAAAAACAAAACCACTGCCTCATAAATATAACATGGAATCTGTATCAAAAAAAAAAAAATCTATTGCGTGTCTCAATCTTTCTGGTATTGAACTAACTTCTGGAAGTTATGGTTCCACATCCGCACTCAATTGTGGTACACATTGAATGGCTCCATGCAGGTCACACTCTCTCAGCTCAACATTATCTGAGGATGAAAAGAGAAAATGACACAATAAATAAATAAAGCAAACAAGCAAACATTCAGTACTTTATTTTTATGCCAACCAAGCTTCTCCCCTCGCCATGGCTAGAATTGTTAGGTGATCACTGCAGATATTGTAATTCGGTATCTCAATTCAACTTTTTTTTTTTTTGCCAGATTTGAAGCAGAGTTGGACTGGGGCTGCATTTTAATCACCTTTTGCTCTCATAGTCTGGAATAAAGAGTCACTGTAAAATAAGATTGGGAATTCAGTATCCTTCCGATGCTAAACTCTTAATTCCCAGCAACCATCCACATGCTGAGTAAAACTGCTGCGCAATGTAGCATAACAACCTCTGGGGAGTAAGTTCCCCATTTCTGCACAAAGATAAGTCAAGCATGCTCAGAGACCGATCAGTTTCCTCCTCTTGAGCGTCAAACATTTTACACGAATTGCAAACTGGTTTCTCAGGAGGAGGGGACTTTTGATTATCAGCTTTTGGGCTGAAACCAAAATCCACAAAGTGAGCATAACATCAGGGCAGGGGAAGGCTTCAGAGGAAATCTGAGATTGTATTTTGGTTTTTTTAAAAATAGTTAAATAAGCCAAATTTAAGGCTAATGGGACAATGCAGACATGACAGATGTTGTTGTTTTTTTAGAGAGAGAGAGAGAGAGAGAGAGAGAGAGAGAGAGAGAGAGAGAGAGAGAGAGAGAGAGAGAATTTTATCTAGACCCTGGAGATTATACTTTTTTTAGTTTTTATGTCTAAAGAAGAATATATTTGTGTGTGTGTGTGAGAGAGAGAAAGGGTTTGTAACCCTTTTCATGTTAGATACCAATGGGTGAAAAAAAAAATCTTTAATCACTATCCAGATTAGAAACAGGTTTGCCCTCTTCTACTAGGAACCTTCTAGCTACTTAGATCACCAAGAAAGGCTCTCTGAAAGATGTCTGCAAGATTAAAATGTAGTTTATCTGGAATGTAGGAAAAAAATCTTATGAGGCTTTCAAGCTGTAGAATGTTTTTCCCTAAGGAGCTGGCCTGTTCTCCAAACATATTATTGCTTTTCTTTAATCTGTGTGCATTGGTTTGTTTTTAACCAGGATTCTAATTTTATTCAATCTGTTTTAGTTTAACTTTTGCATTTTCATTATTATAAGCTACTGAGATTAGTGGGTGGATAGAAAGGTGGGTTTAAATCCAGTCACCAGTGGAAAATAAACTAAATTCATTTGTGCTTTCTTTTTTCTTTTTTTGTTTTTTCCTTTTTCTCTTAAAAAACCTGCAATCCCACACACTTTGACTATGAATTTGGGACAGGCAGAAAAATGTTGTCTAATAAAAACTCCCTCGTAAAGGAAAATGAGGTCTCAAAAAGATCCTTTTAAGATGAAAGAAAAGTAGAAAGGAATATTCGCTCAAGATCAGGCCAGGCTCTGCTGGAGAACAGGAAGTTGGGAACTAGGCTCATTGGGAGAGGTTGGGCAAGGTCACCAGATCCCTGCTTGTAGATACTTTGGAAAGATTTTTGATCTGACCTTGGGGCACTCGTGCAGTTCCCCTATGGCAGAATTGGAAGATCTTATTCCAGAGCTATGGGTTGCAACTAAATAGGTTTTGAAATTCATACCTCTCTTGTACAAAATAAACTCCCATGGAGGTGATGCTGTCTGCCAAAATTCTGAAGGACTTTACACAGTTCCTTGCTAAAATGCTTTCATATATAAATGTAACAACAGGTGTACTAACTGGATCCTTGGTGAGACTGTCTATATTTATTAAAAAGATAGCAAGTCTGTTTGAAAAACTGTCATCCAAATTTGATTTCCCAACCAACTGCATTCTTTTGCTCCCAGGGAATTGGATAGAAACAAATCATGCAATTGCATCTCAAGGTTTTAGGAAGAAGAAGTATAATATTGTAGTCCTAATCTGGTTCACCTTTCTCTAAATGCTGTGAAGGTGGCATTTGTGGATTTGGAAGCCAATTTTAATTTTTTTGCAAATAGAAAAAGGAAATAGGAGAGATTATGGCTACTGATTGATATATTCTGTTTTCCATGGCAACACCTTATAAAAGGGGGTTTTATCTGATTTTCTAATTGATGATATCCTGACTCAGCGTAGGTTGAAAAAGAATAGATTTTGCTACCTTTCATTTTTAATTTCCATTTCTGTACTTTTCTATTCCTCCTTTGGTTGAGTCTTGGGGATTTTTTTTTTTCCGATGGCTTTTTTTTTCTCACTGGGAAAGGTTTAATGAATGGAATATCCATGTTGGACAATAGTGAAAAGTGGAAAAACAGCACCAGCTATTTTTAAAAAATGTGGTAGGGTGATGGTGGAAATGACCCAGAAAAACAGTTCTCTGGCTAAGGGTCTGTCAAAATAAATAGATGAAACATTTGGACCAGTCAAGTAATTTTCTACAGTTCAGGTACATCATGCTAAGTGAACAAATTGTAAGAAAGACGAGGGCTTATTGAAAATTAATTATTTTATTGTATAGAATTATTAATTCAATTTTAAACTTACAACAATTATCTTCTACCATGTTTCCCCCAAAATAAGACACAGTCTTATATTAATTTTTGCTCCAAAAGACACATTATGGCCTGTTTTCCAGTTAGGTCTTATTTTGAGGGAAATACAGTACTAAACACCTGCGTCTGCTGACAATCTTAACTGGGGTTTATTTTTGGGGTAGGGCTTATATTACAAGCATCCTGAAAAATCATGCTAGGCCTTTTTTTCCGGTTGGATCTTATTTTCGGGAAAACAGGGTATGCTATAGGGAACTAAAATGTGAGCCTGGAATAATAATTTTATCCAGGCCCTGGGGATTATACATTTTTTAGTTTTTATGTCTAAAGAAGAATACATTTGTCTGTGAGAGAGAGGGGGGAGGGAGAGGGAGAGAGGGAGAGAAGTTCTTTCTTATACATGGAAAACCTGAATTTTGTTCAGAATGACACAAAAAGCAGAAACAACGTATAATTAGATATTGCTTAAAACGCATTGTACAGGGCCTCTATCTAGAATGAAAACCGGCCACTTGACTATTCCTTGAATGTAATTCAAGTGTTACTCTGTTCTCCATTTCTCTTGATTTCTTGGCATTTGCAGAGAAGTTATAAAGCTTGGCTCAATATATAACTGGACCCTCAGAATAATTAGGGCCACTAAACGGATCATGTAGAAATGGCAAAGGCTTATCAATCGCAATCTGTTTCCATTCAAAAGCATTTCCACCCCAAATTAGCCCTATTTTCTTGGGTTTTTAAAACTAAATAATCAGGTTTTCACATTCTCCTGGCATCAGATCAGAGAGCTGCGCTCTCCTTTAACATTGTGATGCCAAATGTCTTTTCTGGGGCTCTGCAAATCCTCCAAAGCGTGCTTAACTTCCATGCAGCTTTGTGTGAAGGATTCTTTTAAAGGGAAGGGTTTGCGAAGTAGTTTAATCCCAGCCTGCCAAGCAACACAGGCAAGTGGCAGCTTCCCTTAGCACCCACCCCTCCCCTAGAAGAATGAAATATTCTAGGAAATGTTAAAAAGGCAGAATATTATATTTCCCTGGATGAGAAAAGAAGAAACATGTTTCTAAAGACAAACTCGGAGCCTCAGCTCCCTGCCCACCACCCCCCGAAGATATTTTGGTGCCAATCTATCTACAAGAAAAAGGCTGAGCCAGTTTATTTACAATACAAAAGACATGGCCCTCAGGACATAAACCCTCACTCAAGATCCAAACCAGAACAAAGCCATTAATCCATAATAGGAATTGCCCAAAGCCCCTTCATTACATTATCACCCAGCAAGATTCAACCAATGTTGGGACAACCTACCAAGGTACCCCTGCATGACCCCATGGGAGTCTGACAAGCAATCAGAATACAAGCTCAAATTCAAAAGTCCAGAGAGGGTATAAAAGTCAGGCACTCTCAGCATCTCTGCCCTTTTTTTCTCTTTATCCAAGATCTTCAAGGCATGTGATCCTGTCCACCATTAAAACCATCTTTCCAAGACACATGTTTCCAGTGTCTTTTTCCCCACTTGGAACTGAACCCACGTGGACATTTATTCCAACACTGGGGTAATGGGTTTGTGTTCTTGCACAGCTGGTAGTCAGCAGAAGGCCACATCTGGCTGAGAGAAGTACTGGGAGAGGGATCTTGTGTTGCTTAAGACATCATTAAAAAAAAAGCACACACCCCTTGGGTCCTGGGAATGTGACTCATACCACCACACACAACTGTTTCCCCCCCCCACCCCCTGAAGTTGAAGATTAGTATTTAGGAGCATCAACTGAATATCATGTTCTTCTCTGCTTATTTGGGAGAGGGATTGTTTTTCCTCATTTGCTTCCTTTGATACTGAAGATGTTGCTTTAAAAGAAAAGGGAGCAGAATCTTATTTTACCCACTGAGCAACGGATTTGTCTTCAGCATCAAGCAAGACAGCCAGTTAAATCTGACTGTGAGATTACAAGAAAATCCACTTCTGATTGATAGTGCTACTTTAAATCCCCATTCACATATACTTGTTTTCATGTGTGCTTCTCAGTTGTGTATATTCATTCTTGAATAGTGGACTATATTGCAAAATCCAGGGGGGGAAAAACAGATTTTCAGCATATTGACAATATTCAGCTTGAGATGTACATGAACATGCGGTAGGATTTAGTCAGATTGCTTTAAACAAAGGGAGGTGTTTTACACCCTACTCATGGGGAGGATAGTACAGAGGCTTAACAAAGTTCCAATGGTGTAATCATAACTCCAAATTTAATTATCAATATAGAATTGTATTGTCCTCAGTAAATGGTTCCAGATTGACCAGGGTCGCATTATTTATGAAGTATCTTAAAAGTAACATAAAACTAGCTGTAAAGGTAAAGGTTCCCCTCACACATATGTGCTTGGTGTTCCCCACTCTAGGGGGCGGTGCTCATCTCCATTTCAAAGCCGAAGAGCCAGCACTGTCCGTAGATGTCTCTGTGGCCAGCATGACAAAAGGCTTTTGCAGGATTCGAACATAAAATTTTTTACCTGGAAAAAAATCAGTGCAAAAATTCAGGCCTCTCGTACAGTATATTGCTTATTGATCAAGCCATGAGTCTGTTGTGTGTTATTCAAAATGAAAGCAGGCTTCTCAGATCTCAGAGGCTGCATATATCTTGTTTACCAAAGTTTTACTATCAGCAGTTACAGCAACCATGGAAAATTCTAGTCATCAAGTCCAACACCCATTATAAATAGCACTATCTTTTTTGAAGATGAGTCCAGGCATCTCTTATCTATAAAAAAAAATTAATGTGCCCTATTAATAAAATTCCCCACTTGTCAAAGGAACTGCTGAGTGTGTCATGCTGCCCCGGCATGATACCAAGCATAATATTATCCAAGCAGATATAGAAAAGTTGCCCCAAGAAATAATAACACATTCAATTTGATTCTAACAACTCTTCTCTAATGAGGAAATAGGTGGGGAAATGCTGCCATTTTACAAAATTCTACTGCTGAAGATTCAGATCAGCCGGGAAATCAGTGAAGGTCTTGGGGACTGCTTTATAGGGCTGTGTCCTTCAAGGGCAGCATTGCTTCAAGATGGACTCAAAGAGAATCACCCCTTACAACTGTTCTATAAAGCTGTGTGTCTCCCTGACTTTTCAGAGGGAAGTGGCTGGTTCACCTGCTTCACTTACTTCCTGTGAAGTAAGTCCTGATAGCATTAAGAGCAGTCCGAAGAGGCTTTTGCATAGCTATGCGTATGAGGGATGCGGTGGCTTAGTGGCTTAGATACTGAGCTTGTCGATCAAAAGGTCAGCAGTTCAGCGGTTTGAATCCCTAGTGCCGCGTAACGGGGTGAGCTCCTATTACTTGTCCCAGCTTCTGCCAACCTAGCAGTTCGAAAGCACATAAAAAGTGCAAGTAGAAAAATAGGGACCATCTTGGGTGGGAGGGTAACAGCGTTCCGTGTGCCTTTGGCATTTAGTCATGCCGGCTACATGATCACAGAGACATCTTTGGATAGCGCTGGCTCTTCAGCTTTGAAACAGCTTTGAAACAGAGATGAGCACCGCCCCCTAGAGTCGGGAATGACTAGCACATATGTGCGAGGGGAACCTTTGTCTTTACCTTATGTGTAGAATTCTCTTCTGACACTACTAACCAGGAATAGGAAGTGTTTTCCTGCTTATTGCAAGTGCCAGCTGAGGATCAAAGGAATACTACATGGCTGGTTGAGGCAAATCAACCAATTTATCCCCTTGACAAGAACTGTGTTCCTTGTTTGAAGGGTTGCTAAAGGAGGAGGTGTCTATGGAGATTCTTATTTTCATAGCTGGTGGACTTGTCCCCGAGCAAAAGAATATTGGGCTAGAATTCAAAAATGGATTTTAGAAATCATAGGATGTAGGATAGATTTGAACCTGGAAATGTTTTTACTAGGCATGAAACCAGAGAACTTAAACAAATCTAATTGGTATCTCGCTCTCCACATCATCATTGCAGCCAGGATCTCATTTGCACAAGAATGGAAATCCAAAAATATTCCATCGGAGGCTACGTTAACCACAAAGATCATGGATTGTGAAGAAGCAGACAAGCTTACTGGACTTTTGCGAGATAGACAAGAATCGGGGTTATATAGAAGCTGGGACAAGTGGTATGCTTGGCTGCCAAAAAAGAAATCTTAAGAAGAATGAAAATAGTAACTTTAATGTGAATGTGGGTAAATATTTATAGGAGCATTGTATGGCAGTTGAGAATTCTTTCTTCTGATAAACTTTTCTTTCTTTTGATGAGTTGGTTAATGGAGGTTTGTACTTTCTCTAGGCGAAAACTGATACTTTAAAACTCTATATGTATTATATTACTCTCTGCAATTCTGGCCATATTGTTATACTTTTTTTCTGTATTTTTTAATAATTTTCAATAAAACTTTTTTTTAAAAAAGAGAGAGAGATTCTCAATCATCCAGGTCATAGTTGTCCCAAAGGTGCTTTTTCAAGAGGCAACTGGACTTTCTTGCCTTTTCTTGAAGATGTTTCGCTTCTCATCCAAGAGCTAAAGAAGCTTCTTGGATGAGAAGTGAAACGTCTTTAAAGAAAAACAAGAAAGTCCAGTTGCCTTTTGAAAAATCACTTTTGTGACGGAGGTGCTAAAGGTGATAGAAGCACAATAATTTGTTTTCTCATCCTATCAAGCAATGAAGTTGCTTAAACACTTCAATAAATTATTGATTGAGCAAAGCTTCTAGGAAAAAAAAATAACTTCCAGATTTTTTAGATCACAATTTCTACAATGCTTTGTCATTAGGCAACTTGGTTCTAGAGAAAAATCAGGTTCTCTCTCCTTTTTCTACAAGTATTGTTTGGACTAGTGGTTAAGGCATCATGCTAGAAAGTGGGAGACCATGAGTTCTAGTCCTGCCTTAGCCAAGAAAGCCAGCTGGGTGGCCTTGAGGCAGTCACTCTCTCTCAGCCCAATTCACCCCACAGGGCTGTTGTTGTGGGGAAAATAGGAGGAGGAAGTTGTGTTTGATATGTTTGCTGCCTTGAGTTATTTGTAAAAATAATAAAGTTGGGAAAGAAAAGGAAGGAAAGAAGGAAGGAGGGGGAGAGAGAGAAGGAAGAAAGGAGAGAGAAGGAAGGATGGAAAGAGAGATTGAGAAAGAAAGAAAGAAAGAAAGAAAGAAAGAAAGAAAGAAAGAAAGAAAGAAAGAAAGAAAGAAAGCAAGCAAGCAAGCTTGGGATTTAGACATTCACTTCTGCATATTTTAAAATAATTTTAAATCATTTTTTCCAAAATGTTTGGAAATTACTGTAGAGATTACTGCATGCTGCCTAGAGCTGCATTTTTGCCATTTGAGTGGCCATGTAAATCCTGTAAATAAACAAATCTGAACTGCACTCTCTAAATTTCAGATGCACAGATACCAAAAAAAAAAAAAAAACCCCTCCAAGTGGAGAGCAGACTGATTAATAAGCAGGGATAGACATTCTGTTGAAGAAAAAAAGTGCTTTTTTCAAAAAATGGAAGTCTTGCTCAAACACAAACTACTGCAAAAAAAAAAAAAAAAGAGCAAAGAATTTTAAGCCAAAAGGAGACAGACTTTGCTGAGTACATAAGAATGTGCTCATCTTTTGTAAGGGTGTGTGAGAAGGACTTTGGAAGACTGGATCAAGAGTCATTGACAAGGGAATGGTGAGATAAGGGACAGCATAGCCTGCAGCTCAATAGTAGGTGGAGCAAGAGGGATACAAGAGACCGACCCTGGTTTCTTGGGCTGTAAAACAGACAGAGAGGGGGATTATAATTTCACATTTGCAAGATTCTGGGAATTTAGCTTTACAATAAAGTAGAATTAGCTCATCTGGTTATGATTCTTTTCTGATTTATTCCACAAGGCTGACATCGTCGCATTTTCCTAACTGCAGCCCAAATATGTCCTGGCAATCTCTTAAAAAAAAAAAAAGTCGTGTCTTCATGACACTGCTTTTTATCCTCCACAACCCACATTGGAAGCAGTTTAAAATAATCTTTATCTGTTCCAGTCTTAAAATAGCATTTTCCCTCTTCTCCTCAAAGAGGGAGAAAATCGTGGCCATGGATGTGATCTGACACACTTCATCAGTGATGTGCTGAGGGGCTGGGATTTACTCAGCTCCTGTTCACCATTTTAGCGGTTCTGGGCATGCTCTCTGCCCCCAGGGCCATTTTGCCTTGGACAGCAGGACAGATTAGACAGAGGGCTTTGTCTACATAGTGCACTTCTCCAACACGGGTTAATTGTATAGCCAGGATTAACGCTCATTTGGAACACAGACCCCTTTTTTAAAAAGACACTTCCTAGGCAAAATGGCATCTCTCACACCAAAGTAATAGAACATGCTCATGTAAACCTTTTGCTGACAGATAGGGTGGCAAACCTGTAATGTCCTGATTCATGAAAGCATCCGCAACATGCAGCTGGCAGCACTCGGCTCCCCTTCCCGAGGGGAGAAAGTTTACATCCACTTTCTCTGCAGCATAGGAAGGGTGCTTGCTTAAGAAAAGTGCTCTCTTATATACACTGGTTTAGCATCCTTCGGATATTAGTTAATTATTCATTTGATTTATAATGCATATTTCATTTCAGGAGCTCAAGGCAATACACGTGGCTCTCCCTGTCCCTTTCTTCCCAGATCCCCCAACCAGTGAGTTAGGGTGGACTGTAAGAGTGACTGAGCCTAAGTCTTCCAACTACTTGGAAGGCGACTGTGGCTATAATAATGCCTTTGCTACTTCAGCAATTTTAAGAAATGTGGACTTCAACTTCCAGAATTCCCCAGCCAGCATGCTGGGGATTGAAGTCCACACATCTTAAAGTTGCCAAAGTTAAAAAAACAAAAAACATAGTTTACCCACTTGACTATTGTATACAGTTATAATTGGCACACATTCAAACATTTTAAAAAGGGGGCAATCTAAATTATTGGGGCTGTGGTAGCTTCATTACAATGAAGATCAGCACCATTGGGACGCTTTGGAACAAGAATAGATGATAAATGACAGATGACAGATCATAGATGTTAGATGATAGATGGAGAGAGAGACAGACAGAGACAGAGACAGAGATTTAGAGATAGAGATAGAGATAGAGATAGAGATAGAGATAGAGATAGAGATAGAGATAGAGATAGAGATAGAGATACATAGAGATAAAGATGGAGATAGACAGAGACAGAGACAGAGACAGAGAGAGATAATGATATATAGATATAAAGGGCAGAGATAATGAGGGAAAGGAACAGTTTGTCTCCATGTCTCACAGTGTTACAACTTTATCCACTGAAGAGAAATACAGAATTAACAGAAATAATGTATTTTTTCATAGCTCAACAATGATTTGTGATATTTGCTGCATGAAATTGTGGGAATAGCCGACACTTATTCAAAGGGACAGGAGAAGGTGAAAGCCTGTGATATCTGTGCTTGTCAAATAAACCTGGCTCTCTTATCTTTGAAGGTTTCTTTGTTTACTGTCAGGCTACATGACCTCCTCAGTTGAGTGGATGGAACACCTCTGAATTCCAAACATCCAGAGAAGCACAATATGAAAAAAAAAACACATTTTCTATAGGTTCTCCCTGTTGTTTGGTAACCCTTCCTCCCCACTCCTGTCAGACCTTCTAATAAGCTGTCAGGCTATTTACTAGAGGCAAGGCTGTGATGAATTTCCATTTCATGCCATTGCAAGAGTCAGCAAAGTGAGATAATTTAACAAGGTATTAAAGCAACAAGTGCTACTGAATTTCCCACTATATGGGTACATAACAAACACAGATTAACTCATTTAGCTGCAACATGATGCTCTTCCAAGAGTTTGGGGGTCAAATGAATTAACAGTCCTGTCCATTCAAATCAATGCCATCCTTGCATGTTTTTGCAGTTTCTCAGCATTAAGATTTGTTGTGGGACATAGTTTAATACAGAGATGGATCTCCAAATATTTCATCCATGAGTAAAACAGACGTCTAGTGTTGTTGCTTGTTGTTGCTTGAAGAGAAACATGGTGCCTCTGATAATAGTGGAAATATATAGACTATCGACTGTCCTGCCTCCATGTTTCTTCTATTTTTTTCTTCAAAGGTATTCAGATTGGTGGATCTTCTGATAGTCACTTCCATAATTTAACTGTGTAAAAAAATGAAGAATTACAGCACTTCCTTTTATCTGCTGTGACCTATAACTCCAGGCTTCATTGGTTGATGTTCAGTGGTGGGTTTCAAAATTTTTTACTACTGGTTCTGTGGGTGTGGCTTGGTGGGCATGGCTTGGTGGGCATGGCTTGGTGGGCATGGCTGGGGAAGGATACTGTAAAATCTTCATTCCCACCCCACTCCTGGGGGAAGGATACTGTAAAATCTCCGTTCCCACCACACTCCAGAGAAAGGATACTATAAAATCCCCATTTCCTCTTGATCAGCTGAGACTCGGGAGGCAGAGAATATATGGGGGTGGGGCCAGTCAAAGGTGGTATTTACCAGTTCTCTGAACTACTCCAAATTTCCACTATCGGTTGTCCAGAACTGGTCAGAACCTGCTGAAACCCACCTCTGTTGACATTGGTTCTAATGTTGTGAAAGGAGGTGAAATGATTCTTCTGGTCCACTTTCTCCAATATAAAGAATGTTGGAAATATGTTACCTTTATGTTCCCAAATGCTTTCATTAATATTGTTCTGACACAGATTGAAATAAAATGACTATTATGCAAGATAGCTGGAACATTATTTTTACCAGATATTGATTGCTTCAGTATCCTAAGATACACGGCTTGGCCCGTAGCGAGCCATGATGATATCAGGATGGTGACAGGTGCATAGTAATATCATTGTATCAATGAGATGAATAGATAATGATGATATCTGACCCAGGCTTTGAAAGTTACACAAGGGATATCCACTGTGTAAAAAGAGAAATTTCCTTGCCACCTACGATGGCAGATGAAAGTATGTAGAACTTCACACACAAGGACATGATGCAATGTAACATCTGTACTTCTTTGGTCTGAAAAGGAATGTGGCCCACATATATATACCATTCTCAAGTTAAGTCTATATTGTTCTTCCTGCATACTTAAGCACCAGGATCTGGATAGCTCCTAAAGCTAAATGAGTCTAAGGAACAGTTACCCACAGTGTAGTGGACCATGAATTGAATTTCTCACAGAAGGTACTGACATCATAGACATATCTCTAGTGAGGTACATCTGATAAGCTCCAAAGAGACCAAAACCAGTACATTTTCCTGGTGGTCAATATAAGTTGCACCACTTGGGTCATGACCCAGATGTCATCAGCTTCCCATGGGGTTGTCAGTAACCTGGTTGCTTTTGCTTTTACATTTTTTTAAATAACCCCCCACATGCAGTCAGCAAGACAGATTTCAGACAGGTTTATAACATGGGTTTTTATTTAGCTCTTCACAAACAGCCAAGAAAAGCGAGATATAAAATTTGAATGAGGGCGATGCAACAAATGTAGCACTCATGAAGGAAAAAAACTAATTTCACATCATTTCTTAGCTTGTAAATTTAGTAACAGATCTGAGCATGATAGAAGAAATGGACTTAAAAGCTGACAGAAGCTCAGAGCAGCTTACAAGCAGGGAAGAGGGAAGATATTCCACAAGGCTTAAAGGAGACACTGAACTAAACCCACAATATTTTAAGCATCATTTTTTGTTAACTAGGGCTAGAAGAGAAAATGATGAAATACACATTTGAATTTATCAATGCCATCCTTCCCTAAATGAACCTTCTTCTGAAAGCTATCCAGTGTTTCTGTGATGTCATTAAAAAAGCATAATCATATTTCCCAGGGACAATTTTACCCTTAAAATTATACAAAATAGATGTTAAAAATAGATTTCCTACACATAACAGAATAACTAAGTTGAAAGGGATCTTATCATCTAGTCCAACCCCATGTTCAGTCAGGAGACCCTACACCACGGGTGTCAAATTTGCATTGCCATCATGTGACGTTTTGTGACATTTTTTCCCATTTGCAGAGCTGGGGTGGGCATGGCCTGTGCATGACACATCCTGCCTGAGGGCCTCCAGTTTGACACCCCTGCTCTATACCATTCCAGGCAAGTGGCTGTCCAGCCTCTTCTTAAAAGTGTTGGAGCACCCACAACTTCTGAAGCCAAGTTGTTCCACTGGTTGATTGTTCTAACTGTTTCTCCTTATTTCTAGGTTGCTTCTCTCTTTGGTGAGTTTTCATCCATTGCTTCTTGGCTTGCCTTCTGATGCTTTGGAAAATAGGTTGACCCCCTCTTCATTGTGGCAGCCCCTCAATTATTGGAACACATTGAATCAAAATATTTTTGATTCAATATATTATCAAAATATTGGATCAGAACTGTGCTAGCCCAGTGCAGCCATTTTGCTGCTGAAATGTGGAAGTTCACCATTAAGAGTTAGAGGGGGGTATAATGATTGCTCACTCTATTAAATGCAAGCTGGGACAGAAAAGTGCACCAATACATAACACTTTTTCTTCTTGTGACACATGCTGTCCTTTCTAAACATTCTTACAGTTAAAATTGTCGTACCACTGTTCAATGTTCTCTGCATACACGCAACATATATAAATCCAGTCTTGAAACTGATCTTTTGCGGGCCTTCTCTACTTTCTTTTGATAATACTTTAGGCAAAATTTAAAAAAAATAAAAATAAAACCATTGAGGCAAAGGAATTCTAATCTATTGGCCCTGTTTGCAGCAGATGGTTAACAGCTTTCTTAGAGGAGAAGGAAATGCAGCAATAGCTGCTTAGTTCCCTTTGGGTGTCTTGGAGGAAGAGGAAAATGGCTGCTCCTCATCTGATTGAAGGATTTTGATTGTGTGTCTGGCTGGCACACAGGATAAGTCATAGACAGCCTGACTCAGTCATGCAAATGCTGTCTTCGAGATGAAACCATGGGCAAGCGATTTCAGGAGGTAGGCCCACTCTAATAAGCAACAATAATATATTTTTAGTACTGCTCAACTTATAACCAGTTGATCAGTGACCATTTGAAATTATGACAGACTTCTCCAGAAGAACTTACAAACTGATTCTGAGGTTGTGACAACTGCCTCCCCCATGATCATGTGACAGTATTTCAGATGCTTAGCAACTGGATTGCATTTATCTGTTTTCAGAGTTGTGTGATTTCAGATTTCAGCACAACTGGCCCATAGTAAACCATTGATTTGCTTAATAACCATGGCACTCGCTTAATGACTGCAATGGCCACTTTACAACTGCCACAAATGTTACCATTTATGACTGTAACAGTCAAGATCCGTGATAGTCTTAAATTGAGGACTATCTGCAATAAACAAAATCTGTCATTAATAGCCAAATCTCTCTCTCTCTTTCTCTCTCCCTCCCTCCCTCTCTCCATTTTTCTCTCTCTCATCATGCTCATAGGATAGATATTTCTATACACCCACCACGAAAAAATAGCTAGACATACATTTCAGAAATTACAACCATCCTCCCTGTGCCCCATTTTGCCTTTCTCTTTTCTCCCGAGAGGCCTTTGCCACTCATAATCATTTCCTTCCTATCAGCAAAGTTGATTGTTTTGAATGAATACAATTCATATGGGAGATGAACACTTGTGAAGTAGTGAACACTTGTGAAGAAGATTCTTGTTCTACAGCGAAAAAAAAGAACGGATGATTTTGTTTCTAAATATATGGAATGGTGAGTAGAATGAATTGAGGTGGGGAGAAAAGAACAAGAGAGAGGGGGGAGGGAGGGAGAGGGGGGGAGGGAGAGGGAGAGGGAGAGGGAGAGGGAGAGGGAGAGAGAGAGAGAGAGAGAGAGAGAGAGAGAGAGAGAGAGAGAGAGAGAGAGAGCATCTGCTTTGTAGTATCTGAACCTGGAACTGCATTTCCAAGCTTTCAGATTTTGAAGTCTACTAACTCTGATATGCATCAAGAAAGTTATTTTTGTCTTCTGATGAAGATTCCTTGAAATCAGTGTTTTCTCTTTTTAAAGTGGCCATTCTTTAACTTACTGGTAACACTTAAGCATGATCAGAAGTCAAGATTTCTTGTTCCTACAATGTATATTTGCCAACTTCAACCCCATCCCACTATGTCCACGTAATATTGTCTCACTAGTGACAGTTCATCAAAGATGGAGACCAACTATTTCTTTATAAGTTATTTCCATCAATGCTAGTCCCATCTTGCTCTGGAGCTGTGAAATGTTTCTCAGTGGAAATGATCATTATCGGGCAAGTCTAATCCTGTTCACTAATTTGTCTATTTGATGATAGTTTCCTTAGAAAAGATCTCACTTAGGAAACAGCTTTATGTTTATTATCATAATTTTGGGTTATTTTTTGAAAAGAACATTCAGCATCACATCACTGTGAATTTAGAGTCAAACTCTAAGTTGACAACATGAATTATGGAAATTATTTGATCTTGGCAGATAATTTTAAAGGTAGTCAATCTAATAGAGATAAATGCTAGAATATATTAGATATTGCTGGAAGGAATTTTTGGTGATGTTAAATTGTAATTTTTAGATACACATTTGCGCTCTCTCTCACTAGCACGCGCACACACATGCACACACACAAAATGCTTGGGAAAAACATCTTTTTTTACCAATGAGATTTTTGAATATAGACATAGAGCACCATCTTTAGAGCACTGTCTAATTAACTTTGCTTCTGTAGTCCCATGGACTACAGAAAAGCCCCAGACACATGGTTCTGCCAATTGGCCTGGGGACTCCAAGCTGATATGGAGACGATCAAGTGGTTGGTTTGATTGTCACAAGGGGGGGTGCAGGGGGGTTTATTGTATTTTGTATTGGGATTTTATTTCTATAAGCCACCCAGAATCACCATGAGTGAGTTGGGTGGCCATATAAATTTTCTGAATCAATCAATCAATCAATCCAATAAAAATAAAGTTTTATTTCCCACTCTGAAGTTGTATGTGATATCAGATCTCAGAGAGGAAGCCAAATATAGAAATTCCCCTGTCAGGCAGAAAGGATGTGAACTGCAATTCAAAGTTTTAATACTCAGTCTATAAACTTTTGGCTATCTACTATGGAAGCTATGGTCCACCCCAACACATTAGACATTACAAAATGCCTAGATACACAGAAATCTTAGATAAACAGGGAAAGCTTAAAAGAAAGCAGGGATTAAAAAAACAGGGAATATCCATTGATTGGTGGCCATACTTACAATTACAATCCAGATACAAAAAAGATGTGGAAGAATACGGAATAGACTTGGAACCAAGACAACTAGATAAATTGCTGATTGGCCCCGAAAGAAAATTAATATCCAAATTATACAATTATTTATTAGAATTTGATAGAGCAGAGGAGACGGTAAAAGAACCGATGATCATATGGGCTAAAAATATAGGGCATAACATAAACCTAGACAATTGGGAAACTATCTGGAATAAAAATTTCATGTTAATAAAATTGGTGGCCTATAAGGAAAATCGGTATAAAATGTTCTATCGTTAGCACTTAGCTCCAGCAAGACTGGCCAAAACATACTCAAATTTAAGCCACAAGTGCTGGAAATGCAATCAACACCAAGGTACCTTCTTTCATGCTTGGTGGTTATGCCCCAAAGCGAAAAAGTATTGGACCAAAATATGAGACTGGCTACAAGATTTAATAAATTGCCAAATTGAGTTAAATCTGGAAACATTTCTCCTGGGAATATTAAAAACTAAATTTGATTAAAAAAAATAAGATATCTGATCCTACATATACTAACAGCAGCAAGAATTGCATTCGTGCAATATTGGAAAGAATATAACTTCCCATCAGAGGGATTGATTATCCAAAAATTATTTGAATGTGCCGAAATGAATAAACTAACTTTACAATTAAAAGAAAAAGAGGATTTGGAATATTATGCAATTTGGGGGGAAATGGTATAGGTGGATAGAAAACAAGAATCCAACAGCTGAAGTGGCACCAGATAAGGATCAATGAAATTCAAGAGAGGTTGGACTTGGACCCTTTGTGGCAACATAATGACTCTAAACTGATGACACACTTAACTCTGCCCTCCAACTCTGCCCGCTCTTCTCCTACATTCCCACCTGTATTGCTTTCGATTTTGGTAACTGTATTTTTTTCAAGATTTGGAATTCCTAACCTTAGAAAGTCTTAAAAGGGAGCATTATCTACTGTATTAACTATTAAATCAGAAGATATCCTAATTACATGTCATCCACCCAAAACTCTGCTACATTTAGATCAGCTGAAGTTTTTTCCCCCTAACATTATTATATTGTATCCTTCCAACCGCCCTCCCCCCTGAAAAGACAGGAGAAGTTTATCATAGTTCCATTTTGCCCACTTGTTTTTGGACCTCACTAGAGCACTCCATATTTGGATGACTCCTAACAGGTATTTAGAGAGCTGTGTTAATTAACTGAGACTCAAACTGACATTTTCTCACAATAAACGTTTTAAATTATTTGGGCTGAGGGAGGAGTAAGCCTTGCTTCCAGGTCCTTGCCTGTCTAAAGCCTCTCTACTCTACTCTCTCTCTATTCTCTACTCTACTCACAGTTTTGTGACTAAATTTTCCTGAGAGAAATAGTATGTGTGGGTACAGTATATTTGGTATAGGAATAACAGAGAAGGGGAAAAAATGCAGCAGCATTTTTTAAAAGTTAAGATGATATCATAATGAGCTGCCAGAACGACATGTTGTGGGCATTTTTTAAACAGAGCAAAATTATGTAATAGAAAAAGGCTTTAATCATAAAAAAAATATAAGAGAGAGAGAGAGAGAGAGAGAGAGAGAGAGAGAGAGAGAGAGAGAGAGAGAAGTTTAAATTTGAAAAAATACTTTCTTCGGAATATATCAAAAATATCTTAACATAATATTAAAATATAATAATTTGGAGATATATATATATATAATCTTATTACATTAAGATATTTCTGATATATTCTGAAGAAAGTATCTTTTTCATATATATATTTCATATATACTGCTCAAAAAAATAAAGGGAACACAAGCAGAAGACATCTGAGATCTGAATGAATTAAATAGCCTTATTAAATACTTTGTTCTTTACATACAGTAGTTTATACACTGCTCAAACACCTAAACGGAACACAAAACTACTGTATGTAACAAACAAAGTATTTAATAAGGTATGTATATATATATGTATGTATATATATATATATATATATATATATATATATATATATATATATATATATATATATATATACACACACACACACACACACACACATGTATATATATGTAAAATATTATATATATACATTCCAGCATCAACTGGTTTCATTGCCCACTTGTCTCTTGAATCTGGAATAATTAGTGTTAGAAAAACATTCATGCACTGTATCAATCTCCCCAGCCCCACCAGGTGCATGAAACTAAAATTCCCAATATTAACGATAAAAGAGAATTGTGAACTGTGGGGTCCCTGGTGCTCTCTAAATTTGGTGGTTTTCTTGCTGATGTTTCATTACCCAAACTAGGTAACAACATCATTGCTAGTTTGGGTAATGAAACATCGGCAAGAAAGCCACCAAGCTCAAAGAACACCAGGAACATCTAGATTCCCAAGCAGAATTCCAAGCCAGAATATCTGGTGGTAAGGAAGCAGTTACAATAAATATTTATACCCTCAATGTAAGAACCTGCATCCATTTAAAATCCTGTTATAGTAACTGCCCTCCCCTTTTGATTATGTGATGCATTTTGTTCCTGTGTTTCCCTTGTAACCACCGTATGGTCTGCTAGGCTGTTATGTTCAAAATTATTACATCTATTGACCTTAACTAGCTGGCTCTCTTTCTCAGGTTGCTCTGGTTAATTAGAGTTCTGTTTACTGAGCTGTAAATAATGCCTGCTGTTCTGAGGGTTCTTTCTCTGTGAAATGGATGAACATTTCAGCGTGTTAATGTCTTTTTATTATGATGATGTTGGATTAGCAGACAGGAGCGAGAATGGCGAGGCCAAGTTTACCCCAGGTGTAAGTGCCTATTGCAACTGGGAGTGATTCGTTAGGAATGAATTGCAACTCCAGTAATTTGGCACAGGGAGATGGGAATATATTTATCTATACATGTCTGAGTAAACATTTTCATTCAATAACATGAAAATAGGCTACAAATGGTGAGCAAAGAACATACATTACACATAAAAAGTTGCATTTTTTTCAGTACCCAACATTGACCAACCTTCTCTTTTCCAAATCTGTGTAGCTCAATACTATTCCTTGCAAGCTTGCCTTCCAAAGTCCTTTTGATTTAGCCCAGAATCAAAAGGAATATTTTAGGTATGGTCTGACCAATACAATATAAAAGAGAATGATCTTGGCACTATATTTCTATTGAAGCAGCCTAGAATTATTTGTGTTTTGTTTTGCAATTGCATTACATCACATTCAACTTGTGATTCAGCAGGACACCCAGATTTTTTTTGCAAACGAACTGATGCCTAGTATAGTTTCCCCCCCATATTTATATCCTTGACTTTTCCTAATTAACTGTAGGGCTTCGCATTTGTCTCTGTTTACAGTCATCTTGCTGGCTTCTGCTTATTGTCTCACATTATTATTCTGGTTCTTTGCACAGTCAAACAGATGTTAGATGGATGAAAAAGCCAAATCCAGCCTATCAAGTCCTTCCCAAGGCACTGGGATAGGCAGTTGTTGTTGTTTGATTGTATTAAAGATACCATTACTGGAGGTAAGCTGTTCTCCTTATTAGATACGGAGAGGGACAAGTCACCCAACTGGTTTTAATGCATATAGGAGACCTACAACTTATCGTCTCCTGGTTCCTAGACCAGCCCCTTACCTCTACACTAAACTACAATATATTCCTAATATTGATATTCTTCTCTAAAGTGTTTACACTACAATTGTGTCATTCACACATTTGAAAAGCATGTTTTCTAATGCATCATCCAAGGAATGTATAAATTTGTTAAATGGCCCAGTGCCTAAAATGGAGCCCACAGACTGCCACTCAACACATCCCTCCAGCCTGATATAGGATGATATAAAATTTGTCATATTTATTAGAATTTCACTTATTTTTATGGGAATAATAAAATAATGGTTTGCCATAGCTTTCTTCCAGTTTTTGGTTTGTTTGACTTCTCAGTTTATTCTACAACTCTTCTAACTCAAATATTAAAGCAATTCCTGGAGGAAAATTGGACTAGAAATGCACAATGGTTCCAGTGCCTTAGGATGTTACCTACATTAGCATAACTTTGGCCCTGTTCATGCACATATTTAACAGGGTTATGTTGTAAATGCGAGTGGTAAGTATATTGCACATTGTATATTGTATATTTACGACTTTTCTTGCCCCATTTGTTAAGTGAATCACTGCAGTTGTTAAATTAGTGACACAGTTATTAAGTGAATCTGGCTTCCCCATTGAGTTTGCTTGTTGCAAAAAAAATGATCACATGACCCTGGGACACTGCAACTGCAATAAATATGAACTGGTTGTCAAGCATCTGAGTATGAATCATGTGACCACAGGGATGTTGCAACAGTCATAAGTGTGAAAAATGGTCATAAGTCACTTTTTTCAGGCTGTTGTAACTTCGAATGGTTAATAAATGAACTGTTGTAAGTTGAGGACTACTTGTATGGCATAATGGTTGGCTTGGGATAGGGATGCCTAGGTTCAAACCATCTTTTGCCCCAAAATTTCACCACATGGCTTTGAATTAATCACTGACTTCCATCTCAATTTACCTGTCAGGTTTATTGTTGTAGGTAAAAAGAAGAGGGAGTGCTATATATGCCACTCGGCTAATGTATTATAAATCATCACTTTCAAATATTAAGACAACACCTGCTTAGAGAAATGAATGAGATTATGTATTTTATCACTGCTATTCTGCAATGCCACCACTATAAGGTAGAAGGAGAGAACGATTTTGAGATGTATTCATTTATTTAGCATACAGCATATGCATGCACGTGCAATAACATTTCAACTAGATTAGTAGAACCCAATAAAATATAAATATTAAAAAGATCTATGTTCAAATGTCAATGTCTAGGCCAGTGTTTCTCAACCACAGCAAATTTAAAATGTGTGGACTTCAAATCCCAGAATTCCCCAGCCAGCATCATTTGCTGAGGAATTCTGGGAGTTGAAGTCCACACATTTTAAAATCGGAAAGGTTGAGAAACACTGGTCTAGGCCATCTAAACATTGAAGTGCAGGATTCTGCACTTCATATATGTGTTGTGTTGTGTGTGTGTGTGTGTGTAGGTCTTTGGTTATTCGGGTCTTCTCCCGCGTAAAATTGGAAGTGTCTTGGCGACGTTTCGACAAAGTCTCATTTGTCATTTTCAGGCTTCGTGCTTCCAGGAGCCTGTTCTCGGCTTCGTGCTTCCAGGAGCCTGTTCTCGGCTTCGTGCTTCCAGGAGCACAAAGCCAAGAACACCAGCCTGAAGATGACAAGGGGAGGAAATTTAAACTTGGGATTAGCTCAGGGGTGAAATTCAGCAGGTTCTGACAGGTTCTCAGAACTGGTAGCAGAAATTTTGAGTAGTTTGGAGAACCGGCAAATACCACCTCTGACTGGCCCCAGGGTGGGGTGGGAATGGAGATTTTGCAATATCCTTCCCCTAGGAGTGGGGAAGGAATGTGGATTTTGCAGTACCCTTCCCCTGCCATGGCCACTAAGCCACGCCCACCCAGCCACGCCCACAGAACCGGTAGTAAAAAAACATTTGAATTCCACCACTGGGTTAGCTACCAAAGAGCATTTGGCTTGATGAGATATTAGCTGTTTTCTGGACATGGGCAGCTGCAATCTCAGCTTCAACAGAAGATTACAGATGTCACGCCTGACTTGTTTTATTAAATTTTTCCTGGTCTGCTAAGGATGTGAAATTTCCTGCTCAGTGGAAGAAAGAGAAAGTTCAGTGATTCCCCCATCCTTAATTTTGATCAGTCAGCCAATTTTTGATCTACTATTGTTTCACAATTACAGTATATTCTGTTTTCTTGATTCCTCTGTTTGCCTCCTGGAAATTAAACCTTTTTTTTTTTTTTGGCTGCTGGGCAACTAATGTAATTTGGATGCAATGGGTAATGTGTGCAAGGCAAAAACTGTGGGTAGCATTTCCTTATAGTTCATGAATCCTGAAGAGCTGGAAGTTAAATGATAAGATAACTGGATCTTAATATAAATATTACATGGACATGCAAGATCATTTTGATTGCATAAAATTGTTTCTATTCAGAAGAGATCTTGCAAAGAAGAAGAAAAGGGGGTGTGTACATTTATCCACATCTCCCAACTTTCACAGCTTCATCCAGAACCATGAACTCAATTTAACACCTACAATTGGTATGCAAATAGATTTTCTCTGCACTAGGAATCTCCATTTTGAGGGTTTCAGGCTGCATACGCTCGGAGCCCTTGAGTGTTGATCTTGCATGCATGTAAACACAACCTCCTACAAATTTAATTTGCATAGAAACAACCGTAATAAGATAGCGAGAAAAAGAGAAAACGATACAAGAGTGTTTTAAATAATTCTGCTTTACAAGTTGCTCACAGCTCTTTACTTACTCTAGAAGTAGGGAAACCTTCATCCTGCAGGCGGACCCTAAACTCCCCCTACCAAAATGGTACCATCTAATCTGGCAGCAACTATAAAACAAGGGCAGCATGAAGACCCATCAATTATCTGTAAGAAACAATAATCCATGCTCCTCCCTTGAGTTCTTGGCTTGCTTTATTTACTTTTTTTATTTATTTTATTTATTTATTTCATCAAGCATGTATTAGATAACAGATATAAGTATAATTGTGATTATGAATAAATGAAATGGATCAGGGGTGAAATGCTCCCGATTTGGACTGGATCGCCCAATCCGGTAGCGATGGCGGCAGGTGGTTCGGAAAACCAATAACAAAAATCCCTGCCCACCCCCCACCACCACCAGCCCATGCCCAGCTGAGCTGCACAATCATCAGAGGCTTTTTTTTTCTTTTAAAAGCATTTTTTCTACAACCTCTTCGGCCGAAAAAATACCTTTAAAAGTAAAAAAAAAAAAAAAAAGCCTCTGATAATTGCACGGTTCAGCTGGAATCATCAGAGCCTTTTCAAAGCATTTTTATAACAACCTCTTTGGCCGAAGAGGTTGTAGAAAAAATGCTTTTACTTTTTAAAGAAAAAATGCTTTTACTTTTAAAAGTTAAAAAAAAGTTGGCTACGCCCACCCAGTCACATTACCCCCCAGCAAGCCATACCTACAGAACTGGTAGTAACAAATTTTACATTTCACTACTGAAATGGATACAAATAAAAGGGAACATTAGGACAGGGACAGTAGGCACGCTGGTGCCCTTATGCATGCCCCTTACAGACCTCTTAGGAATGGGTTGAGGTCAATAGTAGACAGTCCTAGGTTAAAATTTTGGGGGTTTGGGGAAGAAACCACAGAGTCAGGTAGTGCATTCCAGGCATTAACAACTCTGTTACTGCAGTTGTATTTTCTGCAATCAAGCTTGGAGCAGTTTATCATAAATTTGTATCTATTGTGTGCTCATATATTGTTGTGGTTGAAGCTGAAGTAGTCATTGACAGGTAGGACATTGTAGCAAATAATTTTATGTACTACACTTAGGTCAGACCGAAGACAGCAAAGTTTTAAGTTGTCTAAGCCCAAAATTAAGTGTACCAGCATGCCTACCGTCCTATCCTACTGTCCCCATTTATATTTACTCTTTATGGCTATGTTTTGCTTATTTATATCCATTTATTTGTGCCATTTTTTCATGTGTCCATGTCTGATACTTGTTTCCTTGTACTTGTTGATTAAATAAATAAAGAAAGAAAGAAAGAAACAAATAAAGAAAGAAAAGAAAAGAAAAAAGAAAAGAAAAGAAAAGAAAAGAAAAGAAAAGAAAAGAAAAGAAAAGAAAAGAAAAGAAAAGAAAAGAAAATTTCAAGTCTGGTAGCATAAGGTATTCTGTTGCGAGCAGAGGAGTGGAGGACTCTTCTCATGAAATATCTCAGGACTTGTTCAACTGTATTAATGTCCAATATGGAGTGAGGGTTTGAGACAGGTAAGCTGTATTCAAGAATTAGTCTAGCAAAAGTTTTGTATGCCCTAGTTTGCAGTTCAATATTACCGGAGAAGAAGCTATGCAAAATTAGGTTAACAACTCTTAATGCCTTTTTGGCAATGCTGTTACAATGAGCTCTGGCACTTAGATCATTAGAGATGAGTACACCAAGGTCCTTGACAGAGTGAGGGTTGTCTACAAGGTCATTTCCACCCAGCTTGCATTTTGTGTTCTAATTTTTTTTGCTAATGTGTAAGACAGAGCATTTGTTGGTTCAGATTTGGAGTTGCCAATTGTCTGACCATTCAAGGTCTTTTTGTAGGGTAGCATCAGCATTGCCAGTGGTGTTGAATAGTTTTACATCATCAGCGAAGAGAATGCAGTTGCTTATAATATGATCGCAAAGGTCATTTATGTAAAGTATAAAGAGTGTAGGTCCTAAAACATTACCTTGGGGGACACCACTGTTAACAAGTGCAGAGTTTGATAGGGTGTTCCCTATTTTGACTACTTGTTGCCTGTTTGATAGGAAGCAGCTATCTGCTTATGCTTTACCTTTGATAGATCTTAGAGATTGGAAATAATGCAAGGTGTTCTGCCCCAGATACGGACCCCAAAGAATACAGCACACACAAAGTTTGTACAAAACTTAATGTACTAAAATAACTCAGTCTTTTTCAAAACAAAGGCTGTTAAGAAACTTTCTTAACAGCCTACAAGAAACCAAAGATAAAGTAATCACAATCTTACTAAGGTTGGCAGAAAGCCCAGAAGCAATTTGCAGAGAATCCAGACGCGAAGTAGAGTGAACTAAAGTTGTTCCCTACAAATTGCTTCAGTCGGCATTCCTCCTTAAATAGGCTAAGGGAGTGGCCAATTAGCCCCAAGCCTTACTCTCGAGGAGTAAGACCTCCTCTTGAGGAGCCACTCCTGCCTTTTGGCTGTTCTGCGTGCCTGTGCATCAAGAAGAGGCTCCTCCTCTTCGTGCTCCTCACTTAAAGGACCTTCTGGAGGTTTTGAAGGCCCTGGCTGAATCCCTGCCTCTGGCACCACATCTTCTCCAGCCTCCTCATTGTCCAACTCGAGTGCCAGCTGCACAGGCTGCTGGCGCAACACCACACCAGCCTCCTCGCTGTCAGAGTCAGCTACAATCCGCACAGGCCGCTGACAGGCCACAACACAAGGGTGGTGCAGAACCCACATCTCAAATCCCATCTAATAATGCCATAGCATAGCCAGCCCATCCACTACAACTTCTAGCTCCTGGGAGAAAAATTTTTTTTTGTAAACCATGGCTCTCTTCTTATATAAATTTTACCCTCTCCCTTTGTTTTAGGAATTAACACAAGGATATTCTTATGGCGGGATAAGAAGATTGTCCGCTGCATTGGGAGACCTCAGGATATGATGGCAGGATCTTTTTTTACAAAGCCTGTGCTTTGTTTTCTTGCTAGGATCTCAAAAAAGTGCCCATCGGTTTACCTATTGCAGAACAGAGGGAGGGGAGAAAAGCCAGGTGGCTCCAGCACTGAATGACCTACTACCTTATGTATTTTTCATTATATGCCTCGGGCAGAAAGTAGTTCTCAGAAACTTTAGCAGTAGAAGATGTTATGAAGAGAAATTAATTAGAGGAGGGAGATTATGAAAAGATAAAAAGCAATCTTTGTCACCTTCACTGTCCTCATCTTCATTATCATCATTACAATAATTTGTGTGAGGGCTCTTTGTTTTCTCAAGTCTGTACACATTGCCGGGTTGCAAATGCCTTATTATAGCATACATCTTTCCTGTTGCCCTGAGTGAACTCCACCCTCCTAAGCTTTGCAAGTTGATGTAGCTGAATAAATAAATCTCCAATGGTTAGGACTTAGAACAAAGAATGTATACTGCACAAATCAAAAAGAGGGCTGTGAAAATATTTACAGGCCCCTCACATCCTGGACATAAACTGTTTCAACTCCTACCCTCGAAACGACACTATAGATCACTGCACACCAGAACAACTAGGCACAAGAACAGTTTTTTTTCCAAACACCATCACTCTGCTAAATAAATAATTTCCTCAACACTGTCGAACTATTTACTAAGTCTGCACTACTATTAAACTTCTCATCATTCCCCTCACACATCTCCTCCCACTTATGACTGTATGACTGTAACTTTGTTGCTGGTACCCTTATGATTTATATTGACTGCTTCCTAATATGATTTGATTGCTTATTTGTTTCCTATGACTATCATTAAGTGTTGTACCTTATGATTCTTGATGAACGTATCTTTTCTTTTATGTACACTGAGAGTGTATACACCAAGACAAATTCCTTGTGTGTCCAATCACACTTGGTCAATAAAGAAATATTCTATTCTATTCTATTCTATTCTATTCTATTCTATTCTATTCTATTCTATTCTATTCTATTCTATTCTATTCTATTCTATTCTATTCTATTCTATTCTAAACAAAGAATGAAGAACTAATTTGTAGGCTAAGGGCCTGGGTGGGATGAGGCTGCCTATGGACATGGGACTCCAATTAGCTCTACAATTGGAACACAGTTGTGGATGCTTGAGAGAAAACTGAGTGGGGAATCAGTGATCTCATACATCCCCTTTCAAATTTCTGGGGCTATGTACTTATACCATCCTTTGAAAGAAGGGATGAGCTGAACTTATTCTTGGGGAAATGGAGGTGGATGCAACTGCTTTGTTGCATGATCCCAAAGAGTAGACAGATGTTGACTTGTTTATTCTGTCCCAGAATGGTCGCAAAATAAAAAGTTAACCAGGTTCATGGCAAATTGTCATAAAGCGAATGCAATGTATGATACAGAAGTTGTCTGTCATTTTCTATATTCCTTATTTTTCTATTTCTTCAAACTCTTCTATTCCATTTCTACCCCAATTGATTTTTTTTAAAAAAATCACTTTCATCTACATAACGTTGTCTTAAATTTCCATTTTAATTGTGCTCCTGATATATACATAAGTATATGCAAAATATATGTCAGTCTTTTTCCACATTATGTATTTATTTTGGTGATGTATTTTCCTCTGTTTTTGAGTGCCACATAAGTGGTACAGTCCTTCTGAACCTGTGAGACTGGGAGGAACTCCACAAGTCAGTCAAAATACTCTGCTATCACTCTACAACAGTGTTTCTCAACCTTGGCAATTTTAAGGTGCGTGGACTTCAACTCCCGGAATTCCCCAGCCAACGTTGCTGGCTAGGGAATTCTCAGAGTTGAGGTCCACCATGCAAAGTCGCCAAGATTGAGAAACATTGCTCTACTATCTTTCCCTACCAATGATTTTGTAACATGACCTGCAGATTGTACCATAATTGAACAGCCCAATAAAATCCATTTTATTGTTCTCAAGAGTGTGTCTTTATATGGGGCCTAGTCTGGCCACTGGGTTGCTGAGTGTTAATTGAAAATAACAGGCTTTACAATTTTTCCTTCGCCTGCCTCAGCAGTGTGCCGTGTTTTGCTAATAATCCCCCCCATATCTGCCTTTGAAAATGGTAAATCCCCACCCAGTCCCTTTCCTGCAAATAATTCACTTTTTTCATAGGCATATTTGCATGTTTGCTATTGTAAGAAATTCCTGAGTTTTTCGCCAATTAGTTCATCAAACGCCACTGGGAACCTGTGTGCTTGTATGGGAATATTGTAACTGGATTATTTTTTTTTAAAGATTTTCTCAGTAGCTATGCTATTAGACTAAGTTGTTTTGTTTTGCAGCTAGGCAAACTCTCCAGTCTTTTATTTTTCTGTTTAACATGCGGTAGTGAGGAAATCCTTTAATTCTTTTATTCACCATATTCAATCATTAGAAAAATGTCTCCATCTTTCTTGCTATTTTGAGAGAAGATATATTCATTCTGCTTGCCCTATTGTCAAGGGTCAGATTTAACATCATGAAATGATGATAAATGGCTTGTATGAGGAGATTTTCTCTTCTGCTTTCTCCCTCCCTCTCCCTCTCTCTCTCTCTTTCTCTCTCAACAATCCACCAGCTCTCTTCTGGAAGTTGCCCAAGATACCGGAACAATATTTTGAGAGTGTGCAGTGTAGCATATTGTGTTATTATCATTGATTATTAATCATGCATGTGATCTTGTATTGTGGCTCAATTAACTTGGCCTGCCTGGATGTATCATAATTCTTGTAGACTTCCGGAAATTTGCTTTTCTTTAGTTTCAATAAAGCAAGCAGAACACACAAAAAACCCTACTACTGACTCTATTGTATTTGTTTTGTTAGTAGCAAATATACAATAAGGGATAGCAAAGATAGAATCATTTTAAAAATACCACATCTTGTCTTGTATGTGTGTGTGTTGAGGGAGAGGGGAAGGGAGGCAATAACAACGGAGGTAGAGTAACATTGTCCCATTATAAAGACCAAGGGGAGAAAAAACTGCTTAACAAGATTATTGACTTGAGATGTTGAATGAATCTGATGCTAATGGAAATACCTGAACATTATCCAGGTAGTCCTCGACTTACAACCCGCAATTAAGCCCAACATTTAAATTGCTGACACACATTTTTTAAGTGAATTTTGCCCCATTTTAAGGCCTTTCTTGCCAGAGTTGTTAAGTGAATCACTGCAGTTGTGAGTAGAGTAGAGTAGAGTAGAGTAGAGTAGAGTAGAGTAGAGTAGAGTAGAATAAAATAGAATAGAATTCTTTATTGGCCAAGTGTGATTGGACACACAAGGTGTGTCTTGGTGCATACGCTCTCAGTGTACATAAAACAAAAGATACATTTGTCAAGAATCACAAGGTACAACACATAATGATAGTCATAGGGAACAAATAAGCAATCAAATCATATTAGGAAACAGTCAATATAAATTGTAAGGATACCAGCAACAAGGTTACAGTCAGTAGTGGGATTCAGCCAGTTTGCACCACTTTGGGAGAACCGGTTGTTAACTTTCTGAGCAGTTTGGCAAACTGATTGTTAGAAGAAATCATTAGGGCAGAGAACTGGTTGTTAAATTACTTGAATCCTACAACTGATTACAGTCATAAGTGGGAGGACGTAACACGGTTGTTAAGTGAACCTGGCTTCTCTATTTGACTTTGCTTGTCAGAAAATGGCAAAAGCTACAAAAAGGGAAGGATATTTTGATTCCCACCATGGACGAACGGCTACAGAAGCTGATCGAGATGGCTTCTCCATCATCATGGAGAGGACTAAATTGACTGTTTTGATCAAAGAAAAGAATATACGTACTTTTGTTGCCACACAGAGACCGCTTCTGGACTTTGTGCTCGAGGTGGAAAAAAAGGAAATTGATTTTGGGGTTTTACCGATTAGATTGATTTGTCGTTATAGAAATGGCTACCGTGTTCCCTGAAAATAAGACCCTGTCTTATATTTTTTATATCCTGAAATAAACGCTTAGCCTTATTGCCATGCGCTCAAAAGGCCAATTGGGCTTATTATTGGGGGGTGTCTTATTTTGGGGAAAACAGGGTAGTTTATACTACTATGGAAAAGTAAAAAAAAGTTGAGACATGAAGTTTATGCTTTATTCTACTGCAACAGAGGGAGTTTGAAGTCAACGCCTTATTTTTCTTCTCCCCTCCCCTCCTCACTTTTCTTTCCCCTTCCCCTCCCCACTGTGTCCTACTATTTGCTTTTGTATTTTTGCAGTTTATTCTATAACCTAATGAAATGTAAAATTTTTAAAAAGAAAAGAAAAAGAAGATCGCCAAAGCTGTTCACATGACCCCAAGACACTACAACTGTCATAAATATTAACCAGTTGTCAAGCATCTGAATTTCAATTGTGTGATAGGGGTGCGCATGCTGGGGCTGGGGGGAATGCTGCAATGGTCATAAATGTGAAAAACGGCCATAAATTACTTTTCCAGTGCCATTGTTACTTTGAACAATGTCATTAAATGAACTGCTGTAAGTCGAGGACTACCTGTATATCGAGAAACTTTTTTGAGATCCATGAGGTAGTTGTTGCACAAAAGTGTCTGTTTTCTTGAGGATTATGGTACGCAAAACTTACTAATTTACTAAGAAATGCCCCTAAAACCCCTCACAATCCAGTTTTGCAGAACTAATACATTTAATGCAGGGACATTTGGTACCAAACATGCATGAACTGCTAAGCATTTTAGATTTCATAAGCTCAAACAAAAAGGGGACCTAGCTGAACGTTAAAAAAATAGAATTTTGCAAATTTGGTGAACCACCAAATCAAGCCTTGAGAGTTCAGCTACTGGGTGAAATTCTGAAAGAAAATCTTTTCTTTTTTTAAAATCCTCTTAACAGATTTAACATTTAAGAGAACACTGGAGATTGCTATCTCCATGGAAATTGCTGCTAGAGATACAGTGAGGAGTACCAACAAATGTAAATAAGCTTGCAAGGAGCAGACAGAAAGTAATTAATCAAAAGAGACTGTGCTATTTTATTTATTTATCGAATTTAGATGCTGCCCGTCTTACTCACAGATGCCGTGGGGGCATAGCTTCGCATACGCCATCTCCGTGCAGATTTATAGAAGGAATCTGCAGAAAATGCAGTAAGGTGTGACATATTTGCAGATCCTGTCACTTATGAAAAAAGTAAAATATTTGCTGAGGATAAACAATCAGGCCACTTCTTTAAAAGGAATACAGTGGCACATACTACAGATGAATAATTTAATCATGGAGGCAAGCAGAGCTAGCTAACTTGGCAATTTGTATCTCAAAAGATGAAATGAGACCACAGTACGATTCACACCAGAAACAAGTGGCAAAATCCTATCAGTGCTATACAGATAGTCTTCGTCTTACAACCACAATTGAGCCCAAAGTTTATGTTGTTAAGGGAGACATTTGTTAAGTGAGTTTTGCCCCATTTTACGACCTTTCTTGCCTCAGTTGTTAAGTTAGTAACTGGGTTGTTAAGTGAAACACTGCAGCTGTTAAATTGGTAACACAGTTGTTAAGTGAATCTGGCTTCCTTATTGACGTTGCTTGTCAGAAGGTCCCAAAAGGCGATCACATGACCCTGGGACCTAGCAAGGGTCATAAATATGAACCAGTTGCCAAGCATCTGAACTTTGATGGCATGATCATAGGGATGCTGCAAAGGTGACTGAAAAACAGTCATAAGTCACTTTTTTTCAGTGCCATTGTAAATTTGAACATTCACTAAAGGAACTGTTGTAAGTCGAGAACTACCTGTACTGGTTCCTCTGTATCAATTACAGTGCAAGTTTGAACAGAAGTCGGAGAGGCCATCTGTTGTGGCCCGTCAGCGGCCTGTCAGCGGCCTGTGCGGATTGTAGCTGATTCTGACAGCGAGGAGGATGGTGTGGTGTTGCGCCAGTAGCCTGTACAGCTGGCACTCGAGTCGGACAATGAGGAGGCTGGAGAAGATGTGGTGCCAGAGGCAGGGATTCAGCCAGGGTCTTTAGAACCTCCAGAAGCTCCTTCAAGTGAAGAGGACAAAGAGGAGGAGCCTCTTCTCGATGCACGGGCGCGCAGAGCAGCCAAAAGGCAGGAGTGGCTCCTCAAGAGGAGGTCTCCTCAAGAGTAAGGCTTGGAGCAAATTGGCCACTCCCTTAGCCTATTTAAGGAGGAATGCCGACTGAAGGAATTTGTTGGGAACAACTTTAGTTCACTCTACTTCGTGTCTGGATTCTCTGCAAAGTGCTTCTGGGCTTTCTGCCAACTTTAGTAAGATTGTGATTACTTTATCTTTGGTTTCTTGTAGGCTGTTAAGAAAGTTTCTTAACAGCCTTTGTTTTTGATAAAGACTGAGTTATTTTAGTACATTAAGTTTTGTACAAACTTTGTGTGTTCTGTATTCTTTGGGGTCTGTAGCTGGGGCAGAACACAATCCGAAAAAGAATTACAGCTTTTACTGGAGAATATATTCCCATTGGAGTGATAGTTGTAGCTGTAAAATATAATTGCCGGATGTATATCTTCTGAAACCAGGAGAAGTAGCACTCAGGGGTCCTGACTGTCATGTCTGAATGGTTCCTCGTGAGCTATACATCCAATCACGGGACCAAGAGGAAGCTGGAAAAGGTAGTGGATTTTGCTGGCAATGTATATGTAGCCTTGCCACATTCAGACACAATCAAGGTTACAATAATTTCATACAATTCCAGATGCCAGAAATAAAAAGGTAGAAACTGAATTAGGTCAGATGAAGGAGAAAAATTGATTGAAAGCCATCTGCTACCCCATAATTCCTGTGGCTGAATGGAATGGAACTAGGGTGTTTGTAAGGTTACCATTAATCCTCTGTGTACTATTTACCAGATTGAGTATCACTGCATGCCTAGAATTGAAGACATTTCGCTAACCTTGATGGAGGGCAGCATTTCATTAAAGTAGACCTACTAGCAGCTTATTTATAGATGGAAATGAAGGATGATTCCAAGGTGTTTCCACCATCCATCCATCCATCTGAAGGGTTATATTATTATAACAGTCTTGTTTTTTGGAGTAACATCAGTGTGAACATTTTGGCAGATAGCCAGAGATCAAATGCTCCAAGGTTGTTCAGGCACTCAATGTTACTCAGATGACATAATCTAAATATTGATTCTTGGAATTGTGGTGGATAATAAATCTATCAAACAAATGGATGAATAAATAAATGTCACAAGAGAAAATGATGATGTGTCTCTGCATAACCTCAAGGCAGCATGTCAGAGATTGGCAGAGCTTGACCTTTGAGCACAATGCAACAAATGTGAGTTCTTTAGACCTAATATTGCCATGACAGCATGGATGAATAAGGCCTACAGAAGCAGACAGAGGAAGTTCAAACAATTGTGAATGAATGCCTCAAGGCCACCAAACATGTCCGAGCTAAGATTCTATTTTTTTAGGGCTAATTAATAATGGATTTTTACCAGATTTAGCTATTGTACTAGTTTCTTATTCAAATAGAGAAAACAATAGTAACAAGCTTTCAAAAAAGTAAAGGGAGCACAAATCCAAAAGAAAGACCACTCCATCAAACAAATGGATGGGTTGTTTTATTTCCCTCTATGGCACTGGTGCCAAACTTGCCATGTCATGCTGGTGTCATGTGATGTATTTTTTGCCTTTGTGGAGCTGGGGTGGGCGTGGTTGGCGTGTGACCTATCTGGCCTGCAGGCCGCCAGTTTGACACCTATGCTCTATGGGTAATCCATCAGAAAAATCCACATCAGATACAGATTCCTTTGATGTGTCTCCTTTCAAAGAGTTTAAGAATCTTCCATTAAAGCTGAGAAGACTCAGAACTGAGGCAAACTCCAGAATGGCTGGAATATACAGCAAAAAAAAATATCCATTTATGAAGTTTGAAAACTTTGATAATTCAACATACTCATCCCTTTTCAATATTAATAAGCTGTTTAACAACCAAACATCTGCCATAAAGCAACAAAGAGAGGAAAGTTCCAAGATACAATTACACCCAATTGTAGCTTTTGTTAGTCACTAAAAGGAAAGCAACTGAAAACTGTTGGTAATCATCTTTAAAGCAACTGTTGGTAATCACCTTTAAAGCGCTCCATGGCTTAGGACCAGGGTACTTACGGGACCGCTTTCTGCCACCAATTGCCTCCCACCGGCCGGTTCGCTCCCACAGAGAGGGCCTCCTCAGGGTGCCGTCAGCCAGACAATGCCGGCTGGCGACCCCCAGGGGGAGAGCGTTCTCTGTGGTAGCCCCCACCCTCTGGAACAATCTTCCTCCAGAACTGAGAACAATTGCTGACCTCCGGACTTTTCGTCGGGCTCTGAAGACTCATCTTTTTCAACTTGCCGGACTTGCCTAATCCCTTCTATTTTTAAACTTTTTAGAGTTTTACTTGGTTTTATACTCTCAGCCTAATTTATATTGGTTTTAGTATGTTTTTAACTTTTTTGTATTGGTTTTTAATTGGCTGTTCACCGCCCTGAGTCCGGTAGGAGAAGGGCGGTATAGAAATCTAATTAATAAAATAATAAATAATAAATAAAAACGACACCATGCACTTCCATTCTTAAAGACCATACAGTGGTTTTTCTAGTGATTCTTAGATTAATTTTGTTTGCCTACTTTATTTCCTATAGCAACCAAGCAGATGTCTCTGGAAGCAAGTGATGTAAAGTCATTCCATACATTTTGTCTCCAGTGTTTTGGTATTCAGAAGAACATGGTATTATGTGGTGGACTTGTATGGATAATTCAAATAGAATATCTAGAAAGCTATCTTATTCCTGGGTCATTTGATTCAATATTATGTGTAAGGTTGTGTCAAAACCTGTCTTGAAATTCCTGAAAAGCGTTCTTCTATGAAAAGTGTTTCTCCATCTTAATTTTCTACCCACAATCCAACTATTCTCCCCAAACCTCTGGAAAAAGTTGCTTCAATAATGATGTCATCAGTCACCTTTCCTTACAGAAATCCTTCTCTGCTGTGGTTTTCTTGGGAGAAAGCAAATGGTTTATTCCTAGCTGGACCAAAGGGTGAGAATTGCATGCTAAAGGCTTTCCTCAGAATGAGCGTTACTGAATAATCAAGTGAATTCTTGGTTGTCTACACCAAATCTAAAAACTGGAAAGGAACTAAAAAAGCACAAGAAGAGAAATGGGGGAAAAAAACCCTTCTAGAGAGATTGACTCCATTACTTCTGCCACAATAATTTTTTTCTCTCCCAGACAGCAAAGTTACATCTCAGAGTAGAGCCAGTGATGGTTTGCTCCCGGTTCTGTCTGGTTCTTTAGAATCGGTAGTAAAAGTGGCGGGAGGCTCCGCTCACCCACCTGGACCTCATAATTGACGATCTGCACATGTGCCAAAGCACATGCTCCCGTTGCAAACCAGTAGTAAAGGTAAGTAGAACCCACCCCTGAATAGAGCCCATAAAATAAATTTAAACTGCACATTGTTTTGTTAATCCCCAATTTGCCATAGAAGTCTGTAATCTCCAACTGTAATCTCTTTTAGGTTGGGATGTTTCTCATCTGGCTTTTAACCAATTTGACGGAAAAGTTCAAAAAGGACAAAAAACATAAGCAAATGGAGCTGGATGCTTCCCCCTTTGAAAAGTGCATCTGGAAGGGGGAAAACTGTTATTCGTGATTGGCTATTAATTAACTTTTGATTGTCTCTGGATTGGTATGTTAGCTTGTTTTTCCTTGATTCCATCAATGTCTTTCCATGAATGCTTTCTTTGCTTTACCTTGGAGCTAAAACAAGACTACACTCCTGTACAGTATTTCTCTGAAATTCTCTTTTTTGAACTTTTCTGAATTAAACTCACATTCATAAATTGAATACGAACTAGTAGAAAAGATGCAGGAGAATATAACCACATGGTAGAATGTTTATAATCCTGGACAATCATAAAATACAATATAATGGCACCTGGAGCTGGAAAAAAATGATGAGTCCCAACTCAGGTGCTATGTCCCATTTTACTTTTTGAAAAAGCTTTTCCTTTGTATCAAACTGTTGAGTAATTGATGTACCACAGAAACATTTGATTTGTTGGCTTCATATGCCTGCCACAAAGACATGACCAATTGCAAGGATAATAGGAATTTAAAAAACATGTAATGGCAGTATTTTTCAAGTTTCTGATATTGACAGATTCTGATATACCTTGAAAATATTCTGTCCTCTAAATGTGGCACCCATGAGGATTGCAGTTATTGGTGTTCTTCTTATAGGTCTGAATACGTAATCATCAAGATTAAATCAGAAAGAGAAGGCCATGACCGAATGCAAATACCAGCTCCAGAGTTTTGCTGACTTACTGCTAAAACAGGAACAGTGTTTTGCAATAGCAATGGCAGACTATCCTAATGTTTAAGAATATGTTAATCCGAAAAACCTTTATATTGCAAAAACTAAGGGTAAATGAAAACATGGAAGTAAACATAAAGCTGGTGCTGGTAGAGCTAAGGAAATGTTTGTCTCCTCTATGTGAACTGTACATTGAAGAGTAGTTGATATGCTGTGTTGCCCTCTAACATCCCCAATCTAGTCTTCTGAGGATTCTATTTTAAACTCATTCTTCAATTCCTGCAGTTCTGTTTCACTTTTCAGATTAAGCAAATGGCCAAGCTTAATTCACTGTACTTAGTCGGCTTATTCAAACACTCTCTTAATGTATTCAAGGGAAAGAGAGGCCGTGGTTCATCATATGCAGATGGAAGAAACTGTTTAGCCTTCTTATATTTTCCAGTTTATATTTCAGATTGAGGACGAACTTGAGATAAGTGAAAGGAGCTCTCTAAATGACACCCTTATCTCTGGAGGGAGAGGGAGAGAGGGAGAGGGATAGGGAGAGGGAGAAGGAGAAACAGAGAAACAGAGAAACAGAGAAAAAGTGTGCATGATCAAATATCTTCCTGTTAACAGAGGCTAAAGGAAGAAATATTGAGCAAAAAAGCTACAGAGAATCCACAGTGTTGTTTAGGAGAGGAAACTTGTAAATATTTGTTTCCCTACTATACACAGAAAAAGGACGCGGTGGCTCAGTGGCTAATATGCTGAGCTTGTCTATCAAAAGGTCGGTAGTTCAGCAGTTTGTGTTAGTGCCGTGTAACAGGGTGAGCTCCTGTTACTTGTCCCAGCTTCTGCCAACCTAGCAGTTTGAAAGCACATAAAAAATGCAAGTAGAAAAATAGGGACCACCTTTGGTGGGAAGGTAACAGTGTTCCATGCGCCTTTGGTGTTTAGTCATGCTGGCCACATGATCACGGAGACATCTTCGGACAGCGCTGGCTCTTCAGCTTTGAAATGGAGATGAGCACCGCCCTCTAGAGTCAGGAACAACTAGCACATACGTGCTAGGGGAACATTTACCTTTACCTTTACCTTACTATACACAGAAGTTTGGATGACCATTCAATACCACTTTCAGCTAAACTCTCAACTTCCTCTAACCATCCTTGCTTTGAGGTATTTCTCCCCACACCTTCTTGCCGAACACTTCTAGCCAAGAAATATTCTTAGATTAGCTTGAATGGACTCCATGTTTGATTATCAATAATGTTTAGATGTGGAGACAATGAAATCCATTCCAAAATCTTTCTTTCATGTATTTAAGTAGATAATTTAGACATATATTTGAGGTCATTGTCTTTTCAGCTGCATTTTCCTTGCCTGCCCATGAAATATTGGTTGCTAGTATTAGGACTAGTTGCCCTCAGGATCTTTTAGTAAATTTGTATTAGGCTTATGGTGTTACCTGTATGTCAATTATGCATGATATGTAATTGTTTTTCTTGTCTTGCACTGGAATACGGATTGATCAGTTTTGTGTTCTCTGCTGAATGTTGAACATTGACATGCAACCTTGCTGTTGCTGCTGCTGCTGTTGTTATTATGGATATGAAACTATCTAAAACAATAGCTTTTATCTCTTTATGTTCCTCATAAGCATGAATATGCTCAGGAATCCTATAGCCTGGGAAGGAAAGAGTGATAATAGCAATAGCAATAGCACTTAGACTTATATACCGCTTGACAGTGCTTTAAAGCCTCTCTAAGCAGTTTACAGCATCTGCATAAATGAGAATCCTGCGTAACATCAGTAAGGAGGCTGAAGGGCTAATGTCAGGAGTCATGGACGCTGGAATACTAAGTTGTCAGGAGATGCAGCATCTTCTGTTCCAGTCATAAAGATAGGAAGGTTGGAACATTGCCTACAGGAGCCAATCCCAAACTCAACTGAGTAATAGGGATCCAATCTAGAGTAGCCAAATAGCCAAGGAAAGAATGGACTTGAGCCAACTAACAGCAAAGCACAAAGGAGTCCCAAAGGTGCTTTTTCAAGAGGCAACTGGACTTCTTCTGGTTTTTCTTTGAAGACATTCATAGAAAGTCGCCTCTTTGAGACAACCATGACCTGGATGAATGAGAATCTCCATAGACATTGAGCAAAGGACAAGGAAATGTATCACAATTCCTTGATCTTTGCTCTCTCAACTGTAAACCAACACTTCTTTGCTTTTTTGCTTATCTCTTTTTCTCAGTACCTCTGAGGAATGTGCTGGGTTGGGGAACTCACACTCTTTTGGAAGGCAGAGACTCCCAGATATGAGCTCTGGACCTGAGAAATATCTAATTTAGAAGTTGTGCTGACAGTTTCTTCTGCCTAAAGAGATTCATTGCTCAACTCAGAAGGCTGGCACATTTCCTGTCCCAGTAGCAAGTAGAGAGCAAAGGTTTGCCTTCAGAGAAGGAATCACATATCACATAAAAGTAGGAAGTGAAGCAACTTTAGACATTGGATGTTATTTTGTGAAGTAAACCATGAAAACCTCTCCAGGCTTAACACTAGAATATGTTGATATTCACTTGAATCCATGTTTCCTTTCCGGCACAATTGTTTCTGTGTACAGCATCAAAGCATAATAGAGCTACCTCTGTGGGGGTAAGGTGTTCTGTTCTTCAGACAGTTCATCTCTTTTTTTTTTCTCCAGATGTATCTTGTGTGTTGTAGCTGAACAGGTCAGTGTTTGATTTCTCACTTTGCTGCAAAATAGATTTTCTTTTGCATATTTTAGGTAGTGCTTTTTGTGTTGCAGTCATTTTTTTTTTCCTTCTGAAGCTGTCCTGTTCATATCATTGTTGTATAAATAAAGCTGTATTATGGGTTGGTGGCCCACTGCTCTGTTGTCAGCTAAACTTTTGAGCAGATTGTTTGCAGTAATCTTGGATTCTGTTTGCACACCTGAACAGTTTTCAGGTTGAGATTTCAGTTCCATGTAACTTCCATACCTTAATAATGTTTCTCACAGCTGAAATGAGTAATAGGAAGTATTTTTTTAAAAATCCTTCCATCTCTTGTAAGGCGGAGAGGTCAAACATGTCATCAGTCATGAGTCCCTGGGAGCCCGCAAGAGATCTAAGTCAACACTTCTTTTTTCTTTTTCTCAGCCCTTCTTCACTTTTCTTTACCCCCTTTCCCCTCACTGTCTTCCTGTTTTCTTTTGTATTTTGTACCTTATTTTATAACTTATTACAAATTTCTGACAAAAAAGAGAGATCTAAGTCCAGCCCACCTTGAATTCCTTTCTATTCTTAACTCCCACTAATTTCCCTTGACTGTTAGTAGTTCAGATTCTTGTACACAGCTTAAGCTTGTAATAAATCCTTATACTCATTTGAACTGCCTGCATCTCCTGATTTCCCCAGTGCTTGACAGTGAGATTGAATTGTTTTCACTGTCAAATGCTTAGACTATCACCTTGAGGAACCCATGGTTTTTAAAAATAGGCAGAACAATACAGAGGTGACTGTAATCCTCAGAGATTAGAAGGGTCATAAGATTTGATGCTATTTTGAATTGTCTCTACCTGGCTAACAGAAGGCAATGAGTCTGTCACCTTTTGGGACATTATTAAAAACTTTACAGTTAAAAAAAATAGCCCTGAAAGAAGGATATTCATACATTAGTGCCTGCCATACTCACTGTCTTGGTTGAATCCAACTGGTCACAAATTGTTAGCATGCTCAGGAAAAAAGATGCTGTGTTTAATGTTATATTGAAGTTAGGTCAATTTGTGTTCCCTCAGGGATTCATTGAAACACACCGTTTCATCAGCTTTGACTAAATATTTACATACAAGTGTACATTTTGATGACTGTGTGTCTCTGTGTGTGAAGCTAGGATGAACTGGGCTCAGGGGTGGGTTCTAAAATTTTTTACTACCGGTTCTGTGGGCATGGCTTATTTTGTGAGCATGGCTTAATGGCCATGTGATAATTCTTTAGGATTTAGCAGAGGTACTGGTCTACCGGGCTTTTAACTGCTTGCAGAGCTGTACCAGTCTACTCATTTATTTTTGCAGGCACCGGTCTACTGATGTATTTTGAGGCACTGGTCTACCACCAAACTGCCTTTTACCACTGATCAGCTATAGGGCGCCACTGATCACCTTTGAAGCCCCGCGACAAGAGTTTAAACAGTTTTTTTCCTTATAGCCCATCAGCTGAGACTCAGGAGGCAGCAATAGATTGGGGGTGGAGCCAAATAAAAGGTAAGAATAACACGGGGGTGGGGGGGCGGGGGGCAGAATCGGTTTGGTGACATCATATCATCACCGCTACCAGCTCGGCGGAACCAGGCTGAACCGGGAGGAACCCACCGCTGACTGGGCTTGTAATCTAGATATTAAGAGATAAGGTCCACTTTGGGCACATGGTTGTCTCTTCTTGTGCTTCATCTCCCTCAACTCCATAAACCATGGGGAGTGCTTTCCATTCCATTTTGTGCCCCCTATATGGACATAACTTTATGTTGTTCAGATTCAGAACTGGTCTGAAGAAGCTACAAGTATGGTTAGTAATACCTCAGTGAGTCTCCATTGCTTTACATGGAATTACCTGGAAATCAAGTAACTAATAAGTAACAATTGTGAAGATCTAACCTCTATGAATATGAATTATTTGTCATTGTCTTCTTCTAATCTAATCTACCAAGATGTCCTTATAGCCTCCCATTCAATTACCAACTTGATTCGATACTGGCCTCAGTGTTTTGTTGTTGTTGTTGTTGTTGTTGTTGTTGTTGTTGTTGTTGTTGTTGTTTTGGAGATCAGTCAATATCAGTTATGTTTTGCAACCACTGCAGCTGTATCAGAAATGAAATTGGATCTGAGTAAACAATATTTAATTGAGGAATTGTTAAGAAACCTTGATTTTTCAACAAATAAGACTCTTTTTTTCTTTTTTACCATCAAATACTATTTTTGTTTCAAGAGCACTTTCCCTAGCAACTCTCTGACAATCCTCAAGTCCTCACATGCCTTTCCCTTTTGGGCTTAGATCTTTCTTCCCAATTGGTCAGCAGAAGCCTTCCCAACCCCAGATTTACCATCTCAGTTATCCTTAGTGAGTTTGATCTTCAGTCTCAAGAGAATCCTTCTGAGTACTAATAAGCTCACCTCAAATCTTCAAATAGCTTTCTGTACATTCCCATTCTAACTGCATCTTCCTAGTGCAAATGGCTGGGCTGAAGCAATAGATTCCCCATTACAAAATACCATGTATGAATCTAGGATGACCAAAGTTGAAAGGCCATCAAAACCCTTTAACTGGCTTCATTACAAAAAAAGCGAAAGTAAGGGGAAGATCATAAACCAATTTCATTTGAGGTATCGCCTTCAAATACATTAATTACAATCTATAAATAAGTGGGCAAACATTTCAGCTTCAAGAGTTCTCCATCTGAGATAAGCAAAATTCAAGCCAAAAATTTCCCATTCTCTATCTTCATTTCTGTATCAGTTCTGACCTTTTTCTGATTTTTAAAAATTGATTTGCTAGATGAAGAGTTCTTTTTTTAAAAAAAAGTTTTGCCTGCTGCTATGTATTTGTGAGTTGACCAAATAAAAATATTGCCATAAACAGTTTAGCTTTACTTTGCTTACCACCTTCAAAATGTTTCCCAGTTTTTCTGGAGGAGGATAAGCATGTTCACTTTTCAGTAGAATACTGAGATAATTGTAGACTATACCTTACATTTTTTCCTACAGCTCCTTTTGTTTTTCAGTCCGAAGCATTCCCTGAGGGACGAAGCTTTAAAAGCAGATTGATATATCTCCATTCCATTTATTTTCTTAATTCCTGGTAGGTTACATCACAAAAATGTAATTGCTGCTAATATAATGAAACAGCTTTTGCTCTTTCACATAGATTCACAACTGCGATTGTGTGCATGCTACGGCTTGTAGATGTCTCATTAGTAAGTTCTACTTTATGATACTTGAGAAATCATCTGTACTGATGATAATAATGAATACCTTGCCAAAGGAAAGAAGTTGTCAAGAGCAAGATGTGTTCCCATTTGTTCTCTCTGGTATCCATAGAGACAGGGCTGCACAAATGGAAGATATCTTATAAAAAATATTTCCCAAGGTAATAATGCTGCTTGGGCTTTGGGTAGCAATCTATGGTAAAGCAGGGATTAGGAACTACAAGCTCTGTGACAAGGCAGTAGATAGGGAAACATTAGGAACAAAGGACAAGCTAGAAGGTAGGATCTAAGAACAAGCTAAATGTCAAGAACAATGGATGAAGGGGTTGGAGCTCAAATGGGCATCTGTTGAAGTCTTGAATCACTGTATGGAGGCTTGTGAGGGACTGGATAGAAAGGAAGAAGCTTAGACTGAACTTTATCAAGATGGAGCTGGTTTCAGTTGTGACTTCAGTTGTGACTTTAGTGAGGGTTGCACTCACTTTAGAGAATCAGGTTCATAATTAGAAATTGTCCTGGATTGCTAGCTACTACTTGAAGAGGTTATGGAGGCCATGGCCAGGGGAGTCTTTGTCCAACTTTGACTTTAGTGCCATCTATAGTTCTATCCAAACCAGAAAGCTCAGGCAACTGGTTCACACCCTTATCACAATGAGGTTTCTCCACCGAAGTGAGCAATATACATTACTGGTGAATAATCAGAAATAAATATATTAGGACCGAAGGAACACATGAGAGGTTAGACTGTGATATATGTCCATTTTTTTCTGAGACAGGAAACTCAAACTGAGGATGTGCAATGATCATATTTCATCTCTATTTGGTTGAAATGCTGAAACTTAGTTAACTAACGATATTGACTCTGGTTGGCCTGACCAGTAAAATACAAACTGTAATAGGTTCGTGTTTTGTACATGCCAATCACATCGTACACCAGATTCTTTTTTTTTAAAAAAACAAATTTTTATTTCAAACAAAAACAACATAAAAGTATCATCCTTTCAAACATTTACAGGCAGTGTATCAATCGGTTAGCATCCTTTTGAGCTCACAAAATCTTCAATATATCCATATATGACAAAAGCTTCTTTTCCCTGAAGACAAATTTTTACACATTTTATCTTAACTTCCACTTCATATATCATATTTCATCTCCATATTTTATTATCTATCCAATTATAAAATAAATCCGATATCAAATAATATTGATTGTCTTCCTGTTCTCTTATTTCAAATGTCAGTTTACTCATTTCAGCACAGTCCAACATTTTCTTAATAATTTCTTCATTGGTAGGTATTTTCTCTCCTTTCCAGTTTTTAGCAAATACGATTCTAGTCGCTGTTAAATATTGTAATTTCTCCGATTTATTCTTTCATTCTGGCTATTCCCCGTCGGGAGTAGGTGCCACCTGTAAAATATCTTATACAAATTCTCCTTATATGTTGTAGACATTGTCATCTTATAATTATGTGACCACAATTTTTGCCATTTCTCTAAATCAATACCATGACCAAAATTTTTCCCCCAGGCTATCATTGATTCTTTAACTTGTTCTTCTTCCAGTTTCATCTCTAACAAATATCCATATAATTTTTTAATTATATTACATGATCATCATTAAAATCTTATCTAAGTTAGTCAAGACATTATAAAAACCTTCTTGTTTGAGATCTTCTTCATATCTAGAACGTATTTGAGCATATGAAAACCAATCCATCTTATAACCCTGATCTTCTAGTTTTTGCTTTAATTTAAGTTCACCCTTTTCATCCAATAATTCACTATATCTAACAATTTGTTCCCTTTTAAATGCAACCAAGTATGTAAAGGCTTCAATTGTGGATACCCAGATTGGAATTTTTAAGTAATAATGTTTTTTAACCTTCTTCCAGTTCAACAGTAAAGCTTCTCGTATCTGGTGTCTTCTAAAATACCCCTGCATTTTTGTACCTTTATACCATAAAAAGGCATGCAGCCTATCAACAAATCATGTCCCTCCAAATTCAATAATCTGGTGTTTCTCAAAGTTATCCATTCTTTAATCCACATTAAACTTGTTGCTTGATAATAAAGTTCAAAGTTAGGCAGACCAAAACCACCTCTCATTTTAGCATCTTGTAACAACTTTAATCTTATCCTCGCCGTTCACCAGATTCTTGATCCATCACAAAAACGGACTTATTTTGGTTAACTCTAAGAAATTAATAGGCAGTGCTTTTAAAATAAAACAGCAGCAACAATAAAATCAAGCGTTCAAAATGAAATCAAATAGTTATGACCCAAATGAAACATAGCAGTCTAGTATGGTAGCTTATGACATCATGAAATTTTGTTTATTGTCCAGTGTAGCCAACTGTGGAGGTGAGGCAGTGGGGAGGAGAGAGAGATATTAGGCAGATGGTAAATTGCTAATTATGGCTGGAAAAAGCTGTTATATTAAGTGAACTTTAGGGATTCCAAAGAAAAGCAAGAGGCAAAATGCCTACCCATCTCTTAGACCCTTCCTGCTTTTGTCCTCTTCATTTTCATTTTCCCCAAATGCCCCGAAACAGCACTTAATCAAGGTTTAATCTCACTCTAACCTGCTTGCAAGAAATAAAATGGCAGTTCCTACTAAATGCAATTTTGCTTGGGGCATTTTGGAGAAATGGCAGAAAACAGCATCTGGTGGATTGTGGTTCCATTTCCAATGCTCAGAAAGCCAAAATACCTTCCTTTACAACCAACAGAAAATAGAGAGGTTTGGATTATTTCTTGGATGATAGAAATCCACTGAATTAAGTTTGTCACTGCAGGAAGAGAGGTTCCAGAGAGGCTCCACACTATTAGCCTTGATGGCAGTATGACTGCTTTTGAAGACCATCTGCTGAAATACAAGTAAACTTTCTTGTGTAACTGGTTGACCGCTGTGAGAACAGACTGCTGGACTAGATGGGCCAGAGGCCCAATTAAGCAGGGCATTGTTTATGTGTTTGTGTTCATTGGAGAGACACAGATATTAATGTTCAAGATAGAACAGTGTGATACAGTGTGATACAGTGTGATAAGCCTTACCATAGACTTGCATCAACTACTTAATATGACGATGGAAGTAAATACTAAATGCCACTGCTTATATCAGAGAATGAATATGATCCCTAACAATTTCTCAAGGACATGAGAAATTGGCTGGAGGCTTAAAGGCTGGAAACAAATCCATCCACATTTGGGCAGATACTCTGGGTGTAGTCCATGGATGTAGCTGACAAACAACACAATTAATATTTAATTGGCTTCTTATGACAGACTACATTAACTGTCTATTATACAGAGAGTACAACACTTTCACATAGAATTCGCATACCGCTATGGGCTTCCACATTATGGGGTCTCTACAACACAATGATTTAAAGGTAAAGGAGAAATGATATGACTGCTGAATAGCTATTAGTAGATATTTTGCCACCTTTATTGCTACAAGATAATCCTTAATATGGACTTGTATTCCTGTTCAATCTGGATATTCCTCCTATAGTGTTGCAGACATTGATGCTCTGGAGCATCACCTCCTGGAGCTCTCCATTAAATTAAGGTAGGCCCCAGAATTGGCTGACAAGGAAAGGTTGCTTAGGCCTCAGCCATGGCCCTACCAGATCTACAGGAAAGCTGTACACTGCAACTGGAACCCCAGCGGGTCCATCAGTTGCCCATAACAATGGCCTAATATTAATGTTTCCCACTACAAGATCATGATATAACTGCCCTGAGACAAAAAGCAGATCAAATGTACAGTCACTGGTATTCCTCAAACCATCATGATTTTGGATAAGTCCATGGTTGCCATGGAGACTCTGAAGCTGCCTCAGATTCAAGGCCACTAGGTAGAAAGTTGAAATCTTGGGGTATCAGGAACATTGGAAACTCTGTTGCCAGCCTGTTACAGAATCCAGCAGCTCAAATTGGAGATGATTGTGGGCAGTGGTGGGATTCAAGTAATTTAACAACCGGTTCTCTGCCCTAATGATTTCTTCCAACAACCAGTTTGCCAACTGCTTAGGAAGTTAACAACTGGTTCTCCCAAAGTGGTGCAAACTGGCTGAATCCCACCACTGATTGGGGGTATCAAGAAGGATAATACCTTAGCAGTAATTCCAGTAACTCCCTAAAGCCCACTCATACCAGGAGGTCTCACATCCAGTTTTCTATAGAGCAAGGTCTCTGAAAGCCTTTAAGGAGTCACCAGCGACAATAACTACTCATCTTCCCTGGGAACCTGGGTGATGCACAGCACCGGGTGGGCCAAATTGGGTAGCAGAAGAAAGACAAACACCCCTCCCGGCTCAACTAGATTTCAGTTAGACTCACCAAGTTGCTCCCTGGTCCACAAGATTATAAATATGGAAAATTTTATTATCAACTGACCTGCCTTCAAAAGTGACAGTTGGAGCCCAGGGCCAATGAGGACCCAATATCCAGGCACTGAGAGTACACAGACTACAGGGCTACTTTCAAACATCCTCCCCTGGATTCCTCCCATACGTCCTTCCTTTGTCCTGATGATCCTATGTAGTTGGAATCTCAGAGAAAAGGATTGGCATAACATTATTCTACCTTTCCTGAGAGACTCTGTAGAAAGAATAAGACTGTATACTAGTATTAGAAAGAATAATACTTGTGCATATCATTAAGAAAGTAGAGTGAAAGAATGTATGTAGGATAATTTTCTCAGAATCCCATGAGCAGGTGTGTTCTGTTACTGGGATCATAGTATATGCCCTGTATTATGGCTTGTCACATGGTCAACCAAATATTTAGACTGGATTTGGCATTTTTATCCACCTGTCGAAGTCCTCCCCAAGGACTTGGGATTGGCAGATGTCCTTGTTTGATGGCATAGTCACCCAAATCCAATGGACCCCATGGCAATGGCAAAACATTGTGCTTATCCCCTAGAAGTCCTTCCTCTCAACCTGGGGAAGGTTATTGTGTGGAGGTAATTTGCAAATTGCCAAGTGTCTTTAGCTATCAAGATTCTGCTGTTCCAAGAGAGAGCAGTGACTTTGTTTTGGTATTGTTTTGGTAATATGCTGGCTAGGGAATTCTGGGAGTTGAAGTCCACACATTTTAAAATTGCTAAGACTGAGAAACACTGTTCTGTATCATTCAACCTTTGGAATGAATCTATGTTGAACCCAGAGAGCCTTGGTCTCTGATTCACTGCTGTTAACCATAGTATGTGTGTGGGGTGGGGTGGAGTGGGTTGCTACTGTTTCACCCTGGTTTGGATGAACCAGTAGCGGCGGTGGTGGGAGACTCCGCCCACCTGCCCAAACATCATCAAAAATGCTCTGCGCATTTGAAACAAAATGGTGATTTACATGTCTAAAGGAAATTGTGGATTGCAGAGGGACACCTTCTGGTTTAAAAAGAAACATTGTAACTTGCTTCTTGTTTTGGAACATTGTGAATTCTACAGATAATAACCGTGGCATTTTGGCAGTGGAGCTGTTTTTTCTTTGTCTGCAGACGATTTGACTTTGGTGGGGGAAAAAAGGGGGAAAGTATGATAGAACTCTTATAATTGGACTAATTGGCGCAGGAACAAAAGAAGTCAAATGGCGCAGGAATAAAAGAAGAAAATTGATGTGATCTGCTTGAAATAGAAGTAAGAAAAAGAACTAAATTGATATATGGAGAATTAAATTGTGAACACTGAAATTGAAATGAAATATATATTAACAGACAAGGAAATGAGGAATGACATATACAAGGCTGGAAAAAAGAAGATAGAAACAATGTGATTAAAAATAATGTAATGCATAGATGGACGGTAATAATAAAAAGGAGATTTCTATTGATGAAATAAAAATTAATATGAATATGAGAAGAATTTGATATAATACATAAAAAATTAAAATAAAGAAGAAAGTTAGAATGTAAGAGGAATGGAATATATTAATAGAATTTTATTGATTTGCATAAGGAGATGTTTGGAGTAGACTCAATGTTAAATTGTTATAAAGATGATAATGACAATGTGATTGAATATTAATAAGCAATGTATAGATGGATGGTAAAATTAAAATAAAGGTGATTATGCTAGGATCAAAAGCAAACTAAGGGGATTATGCTGGGATAGACAGCAAAACATAGATGATTATACTGAGTATAACAGTAAAAATAAAGACAATTATGCTGGGTTTGACAGCAAAACAAGAGGATTATATTGGGTATAACAGTAAAGATAAAAATAATTATGCTGGGATTGACAGTAAAAATGATGATCATAATGGGCGTAGTAAAACTTAAGACGATTGTGCTGTGATTAACAGCCAAAAGAGGAGGATTAAGATGAAGATTATATACTGGGATAAACTTTTAGAAATAAAAGATGACCATATTGGAATTAATATTAACAATGAAATGATTATGTTGTGACTGTGTAAATACTTTGATGATTTGTATTTTCAAGATAATATCCATCCATATTAAAAGGAAAAGAAATTGAAATGATATTGAATTAAGGACTTTAAGATTAATGTAATGGGTTTTAAGAATTTTTTTTTTGTTAGATAGAATCTATGGCAACCATGTTAAAGAATATTAAGTTGTGTTTTTTGAAAATTAAGATTTGTGGTGAAATAATAGAGGGTAATTGATTTGTGTAAAATGATATAAATTAGATAATCTCTTTTTGTTGCTTTTTTTAAAAAAAAGAAGGTAATTGGTGAGGATTTTGGAAAAGCTTTTGTTAAAGAGGAATTTGTAATTGTACCTACTTATGACTGGATCAATGGCTCGTTCTGAAAAGATTTTTGTATGTTTATGTGTTTTTAAAAATAAAAAATTTTGTGCAAAAAAAAATGCTCTGTGCATGCGCAGAAGTGCCATGCTCTTGCAAAGTGAGTGTGCGCACCCCAGCGCTCCCAATAGTGAACTATTAACGCCAGGATTTGAATCCCATTACTGGTACCATTGCATCTAAATTCTCAGATCTTTTTTTGCATTCAGTCAACAAACTGACAACAGTCTTTGTGGACCATATAGTTTGCAGTGGAAGAGAGTCCTTGAGTCTAAGTTCAGTTGGAACAAATCCATTAGAAAAAATATAAAAACAATCATGTACAGAGAGTTAACGCTTATACGTAGTGCAACTTATTCTGCAAGAGTGCATGACCTCTAACAGCAAGAGAGCTTGGCTTAACTTAATTTGCCTTCTGAAGTAAAAGCTTTATTTTGACCAGTTGCTGTGATTTTTGCATGACATTCCAGAAATTTTTGTAATTCATCTGTCATAACATGCCTAAGCACCACACAGTAGTCGGCTGTTGCTTATTTTTATCCTCCAGAGACATGAATGCTTGTGAAGGTCCTTTTACTTGAAGTGCTTTGAAAAGTTTTGTGGTGGGTGGTGGGTGAGAATGAACAAGTAAAAAAGAGGCCTTTACAACATTGTGTTTACAGCAGTGCAGAGATTGAGAGAGGCAGTGGGAGGAACACAAGTAAAGAGAAGAGGGAAAGGGAAACATTGGTAAAATGACAAAATCGCACTTGTGAGTACGGAAACATTCTTTAATTGTGGTGACAGGCCTCCTAAATTAGAGAAAGCATTTTGACTTAAACATTCAGCATTCTATACAAAATATTGTTAAAGGCTGTAACAGAACACTATATGATGGTGTAAATGTTAGTCCCTTGTGTTTCTGATGGATTTAATTCGGAGAAAAACTAATCTGATCCTAATCCCAAAATTAAAGTTTTTCTTTTCACAGAAAGTCACAGGACATCCTGAACTTAAACAAAGTGGGTACATTATTTCCAGAGGGATCAGAATCAGCTGGAGAACTGGAGAATAGCATGTACCCCAAATGAAGGATTTACCTTTCTTGATTCCAAAGAACAGGGAACAAGCATGTTTGGGGGGAATGAATACAGGGGGAATGAATAAATGGCAGTTAGGGATTAAGCACCATGGAGCTTCAGACAATTGAGCCAACAATAGATTTGAAAGTTATCCAGATTTTGAGCTTCTTAATAGCAAGGTGCTTCTATTCAGGTTTTGCCCTTAACTACAGCTTGCTTACTACATTTTTACCAAGAAAACCAGACATAAAATTGTTGCTTGATTCCTTTGTTTCTGCTTTTCTTTTCTGGGTCTTGCATGCCAATGTATTTTTTCTCTCTCCATTCAACTTTGCCCTGGAAACCAATTACAAAAGCTCCAAACAACAAAATCACTCCTACCATAAGACTTTACAGAGGAACAAGGCAAGGTAAATGATGAAATGTGTATCGTAATATTGTTGTCAAGAGCCAGACAGTGGGGCAAGATCAAGGAAGAAAGAACGGCACAAATTTCAGGAATGTCCCTTTAATACTGATTTGGGGCAAAAAAAAAAAAGGTGGTGATGATAATGATCCTCCTCCTCCTCCTCCTCCTCCATCCTGAATCAGTCCATTCACCTGCAATTATAATCTACCACCTTGATAATTATAATCTACCACCTTGGACCAATGTGGATTCATGGTTGTTATTTTTTTAACTTCCCAGTCTAGACTTAACTGAATCAAATCACCCAACTGGCTTCTGTGTGTAAGAGAGGGCTAATCCTCCTTCCTAGCCTGGAATCTAACTATTACATTTTCCTGGCTGTTATATGCAGCAATCCTCATTGATAGTGAATCAATTAAGTCTCTTTGAACACTCTGAAATTCTACATCCCAAGTTTGTTGCTAGCTGGGCTAAATTACTTTTTATCATAATTTGACTTGCCTGCCATCTCTTAACTGTTGGTATCTACTCTCCATCCATTCTTTTCTCAAACTGTTCACAATCTTTCACAATCACAGTGCAAACTCTGCCCCTTAGTACTTGCATATAATCTTAGAACACAAGTACAAAAGGGTGGAGCTTGTGTTTATAAGGAAGGAAGGAAGGAAGGAAGGAAGGAAGGAAGGAAGGAAGGAAGGAAGGAAGGAAGGAAGGAAGGAAGGAAGGAAGGAAGGAAGGAAGGAAGGCAACACATGTTTTGTCATTTAACACTGTCATCGTTGGAAATGGTCATATACGACTTCTAGGGTTATATTTTAACTGACTAGTTTTATTATCCTGATTGTTAAGCTGATCACTGCAAGCACTAAATCATATTTTGGATTGGATCCTTTCAAAGATAACTGAGTGGGATTATTTAGATTAGTTCTTTTCATCCAAAAAAATCTAATTCAATGTATAAGGAAGGGGAACTGTTTTGAAGCAAGGAAACCCAAATATCATGTTCTGGGAATAGGTGCAAAATAATCGTGGGGTCTGTATACTTATCAAACTGGAAATATATTTCTCAGTTTGATAAGTATACAGTTCCCATGATTATTTTGCAGGCTATTTTTTAATGCCATTGCTGTCAAGAAGTGGTTGCTGTTTTTCCAGATTGAGTAAGGTTCCCTTATAAGAAGTCATTGAGAACCAAAGGTCTTGGTCTAAGCTATTCCAGGTGGGTTTTAAAATCCTAGAAAAGTAAAACCAACCAGACCAATGAAGATTAGACTGGGATTTAGACCTCCCTCTGTGATGCAATAGGAAATGGGAAGAGATATCTGTGCAAGAGAATGCAAAAAGATGGTGGATGAAATAACTTCCCAGTTTAGATCACATGATCAAAAATCAGACACTTGGCATTTGACATGTAATTATGATGGTGGCCATGTCCTGGGCCGTGTGATCCCCTTTTGTGACTTTCTGACAAGCAAAGTCAATGGGGGAAGCCAGATTCAGTTAAGAACCACGTTACTAACTTAACAACTGCAGTGAATCACTCAACAACTATGGCAAGAAAGGGTGTAAAATGGGCAAAATTCACTTAACAACTGTTAGCAATCAAAATTGTGATCATAAATTGAGGACTACCTGTATGTACCTGAAGGTGTCAATAGACACAATGTTCCTTAATCTCTTTGCCTGGAAGTAGGAAACAATTCAACTGTTCTAGAGTCACTGCTATTTGAAAACAAGATTGCATTCTCTGTGTTAGCTCTGTTCCATAACCACAATAGAGCCTGGCTTCCTAGATAGTTTTCTCTAGCAATTTTTTTCTTCATAGTTCAACCCACAATATAACAATGGGCCCTAAGTGACTTCCAGCTGATGTCGGAAGCTGAGATTGGACATGGAGAGCGGGTCTCTGCACTTCCGTGCTGAGTTCTCCCTGTTGGTGGGCTCCAGAAGGAGCCAAAGCCACCTTGGAGGGGTGGTGAAGCAAAGAGGGATGCCATGCAAGGTCTTGGAGAGTCACTGCTCTCCTGTCTGACCTGGGGCTCACTTTCTCTCTCAGCCATGATGAGAAGAGACAGCCTAAGATGGTTGCCATGAAGCTGGGACAGCCAACAACCATCTAAGCTTTGAGGTGGAGCAGACTTTGGTGAACAGTGTGGAGCTGTGTGAGATGATTTTTTTACTCAAAAGTTAACCCCAAAAGAGAAATCTAGGATTTACTTAGAACTATCTGTTAAAGTGGCAATCAAACACTTTAAGAAAATTGCCAGACCAGAAGGAAAGGATTAAAGAGAGGGGGATCTTTTTTCTTTAAAAATGCAGGAAATTGGACTCTCAAATTGGGAAGATATGACATTGGGAAGGCAATTTAAAATGCTGGAATCACAGATTTAAAATATTAACACTGCTTCTGTAATTGAATTACAATTTAAAATAATTAAAACAAGATTTCTAGTATTTAAAATTAACCTGAGAGTGCCACTTGCTGATGAAAGGAAAAAATACAAGTCTGGGAATACCCATTTAAAGGACTATGAAAATATTTACTGCATTATATACATCTACCCTATGAGGGTAGGGTATATTGGAGATTTAAATGTGAGAACAAGGAAGACATTTAATTAAAGTGACCCCTGAATGTTAAGTTATATGACTGAATCTGTAAAGGTGACTAAAAGAGGCGTGGATAACTCCCTGGATTATATAAATGGAACTGTTTGAACATAAAGTTATGGAACTGATTGTTCCATAACATACTTATGGAACATAAAGAACTGTGATTAGTGTATACTTTGAAGAGTAACCTCAGGTTTGAACAAATTGTTCTTGGGCTATGGGCCAAAAGTGGAATTTATTAAAAAAAGATAAGATGCAATATAAGGAGGAAATGAGCAGAACTTTGAATGAGATGGACTTGATACTTCAAAGCATAAAGGATATTATACAGAAAGAATATAAGACGATTATGGAATTAATGGACGACATAGATCAAAAATTGGAAAATATTATACAAAGGACAATGAATAATGCCCAGGAAAGGAAGGAGCTAGCAGAAGGAATAAAATTAATTATTAATCAATAAAATTAATAATGTTTGATGAATCAAACCAGGGGAAAAACATTCTAAGAGATACAAAAAGAGAACTGGAGGAACAGGAAGATACTTGGGGAAGAGCGGCAGGGGTCCAGGCTGATAATTTCAAAGCTAGACAGTGGAAGAGGGTAGGGATGGGGAGAAACACTTAGATTGACTAGGCAGGATGTGGACACAGATACAGACAGATAAAGATTTAAGAGAAGAATATGGGAGACAAGTTTAAAAAAGAATAAGAATTAAAGTATTGATGTGGGCAAGAGATGATGGATAGAAGGCATAAAGGAAAAAGAAGAAAGAAAAAAATTCTATTTCTTTCCTTTTTTTATAATGGTGGCAAGAGGAGAAATTAGAACAGAGATAGGAATGTGTTCAATAAGAGATTGAGGGATTACTTGTACACATACCTTTACATGATGAAACATAAGTAATAATAAAATGGGAAAATTAGAGATTGAATGATGGTATTATTAAGTAAGCATAAATAATATTGTGATTAGTAAACATTGAGCAATTAAATAACAAAAAGAACATATTTTAATACAAATATGTGTATTAATACTAGAACTATATAGATTGGATGAAAACAAAAAATATGAATAGAGTTATTTTGTATGTTTAAATAATATTGTGATTAGCATTAGAATAGTATATTGAAGCATTGAAAAAAGAAACAATGAAGCATAGTATTTTAATATAAATAGATTCGAAGTGGGAAATATGGAAAATATAAATAAGAACTAAGTATTAAAACGGGGGAAATTAGATATTGAATAATGGTATTATGGAATATGTTTAAATAATATTATGATTTGTGGTGGAATAATAAAGTGAAATAATGAATAATAAAATGATGAAAGAACATATTTTAATATAAACAGGTGTATTAATAGTGGAATCATATAGATTGGACGAATGTAAAAAATATAAATAAAATTAATTTGTATATTTAAATAATATTGTGATTGATATTAGAATTGCATATTTAAATATTGAATAATGAAATAATGAAGGATGGTATTGTAATACAAAGGGAACATCTTTTAATATGGTGACATGAATAAAAGTTAGAATAAAGACAGAAATAAGAGAAAGGGGGAATATTAGCATACACATTTTTATAAAATACGATAAGTGCAATGATAAGAGGGAGGTTTAGAAACTGAACAGCGGTAGTATTATGTATGTTTAAACAATATGAAATAATGAAAGATTATAATTTGATATAAATGTGTATTACTACTAGAAATATATAAGCTGGATGAATGTGATAACTATGATTAATAATATTATTTTATCTGTACTGAAATGTATGGCACTCAGGTGTCACATTGTTCACACATTGATATGTACATGTAATATAAAATAAAAAACTTGAGGGGTGGGAAACAATGGGCCCCACGTATGATTTTCAAATAAGAAATTTGATCTAGAAATGTAGGAAGAAGAGATCTAAATGAGTCACTGGAAAAAAAGAAAGTTGGCATGATAATCCAAATCAAAATTCATCCTTACCAGCACAATAATCTTTGTTGGGTCAAAAAAAATCCACTGTTATGAGTATTATCCTGTGTTTTAGAAGCCAAATATATATTTTTTTAGGAAGCTGAATATTCCACTTAACTTGATTTATAATTTTGGCACAGAAGATTTCCAATATTGCTCTTATATTAGGTTCTTTCTTCCCACTTTAGCAGAACGCAGGTGACGTAATACTTATTGCTTAACACTTCAGCATGGGAAGAAATCTAAGTAGGAGCACCCACATGCTGTTTTGGTACACAATTCTTTTAATTCAATTAGTCTCCCAGCCAGCCAAATGTACCTTTTTCCATGGTACTCCTTTCATTCTTTCATCTTTTCCTGTCCATAGGATAGAATCGCAGGATTTCATGGATATCAAGTACAGGTAGTCCTTGACGTATAACAATTCATTTAGTGACCATTCAAAGTTACAAGGGCATTGAAAAAAGGGACAGGATAGTTTTTCACACTTACAACCATTGTAGTATCCCTGAGGTCATGTGATCGACATTCGGACGCCTGACAACTGGTTCATATTTATGACGGTTGCAGTGTCCTGGGGAGATGTGATCCACTTTTTGCAACCTTCTGACAAATGAAGTCAATGAGGAAAGCCCTCCCAGCAAACCGGTTGTTACACCGGTTGAATCCCACCACTGAGAATATTCCTCAATGACACTGAAAAACTGATGAAAGTTTCTCAGTAGAAACTAACTATGTGAAGAAGATCAAGATGCAAAACTCATTCCTCAAGTAGGATTTAAAAACTCTGCTCACTCCATGAGACTATATATCCATGTGGCGAATGTATGGCATGTGTGCCACAGGTGGCACAAAGAGCCATACTGGTGGGTACACAAGCGTTGCCCTAGCTCAGCTCTGGCACGCATGCGCGCACCGGCCAGCTGATTTTTGGGCCTTTTGGGCCCACTGGAAGTCAGAAAACGGCCAGTTTCCGACCTCCAGAGGGCCTACAGAGGGGGTGGGGAAGGCTGTTTTTGCCCTTCCCAGGCTTCAAGTAAGCCTCTGGAGCTCTGGAGCTTTCTTGGAGCAAAAAAACGGGCCTACCGGGCCCACTGTGCCATCATGTGCCAAAAGTGGGGAGAGTGCAGGGAGGATCGTGCATTCATGCATGGGGGGCACATTGAATTTGAATTATGCGGGTGGGCATGCATGTGGGTGACCCCACCACACTCCCTCCCCCCCCCCGCTTTTGGCGTGCAACGGCAAAAAGATTAGCCATCACTCCTATATATGTATAATCTCCATCCATAGAGATATATCTGGATGAAGGATGCATCAACAATTCATCAAAGGAATAAATATTCTCTTCAAGATCCCCTTTTGATTTCTCACACATAACTGATTAATTTGCCAATGCTCCTCATAAAAAGTACATCAGGGCCAGTACTCACCAGGACAGTTTCGCACTCATCCCTAACATAGAGACATAAAAACTAGTTTAATTAAATGGGTATGTATGTATGTATGTATGTGTGTGTGTGTGTGTGTGTGTGTATGTATGTGTATATATATATATACACACACATACATATATATGTGTGTGTGTGTGTGTGTATGTGTGTGTATGTGTGTGTGTGTGTGTGTGTACATATATATGTGTGTATGTAGGTCTTTGGTTATTCGGGTCTTCTCCTGCGTAGAATT
>JAUDYJ010000001.1:212775558-212823058 GCA_030761175.1 Masticophis lateralis
TTTCTTAATTGCCTGAACTACTTGATCTTAATTCCAGGATTTCATCTGTCACACATTTCCTTTCCTTACCATGCACACATGCACATAAGCACATGTTATATATAGAGGTGCACATACACACATACTTGTTTGAGCACATAGGCCCATTATTTTAGTCATGTCCCTTTATAACCAGCACATTGTACCAAATGCAAAGCTTTATTTGCTCATCCAGTCCAAATATCCTAGTTTCTGGCTTAACAACCTTTCCAAAGCTAATGCCAGGCACATAGGCTGGGACTCAACATTCCCAGAATACCTTCTTATTAGAATTCTGGAATTTGTAGTATCAGTCTAGTTCCATAGTATCAGGTTGAAAATGGCCAACATAGATGGCATTGCTCTCTGCAGAAGTCTTACGGTGTTTGTTTGTTTAATCATTCACAATTCTAATGTCATTCAACTCATCAAGTCCAGTTTAATGATACCATCGAATTTTAAAAGTGGCCTTGAATATTTTTTTCATGTCCAGCTCGTTCTTATCTTTTAGAAGAGACAATTTTTATTCTCTTGATAGCTTTGGTTTTGCCTTCTCCCTATTGATTTCTTGATTAAAACAGTGTATTTCAATTACCAAGCAGATCCACAGATCAGAATATGAAATGATACCTAGAATGATTTTACACCTTAGTCAACAAAAGAGCGTACCCTTTCAAAATGCTCCTTCTCCAAGGTGCTGATGAACATCATACAGTGGAATTATCTATGATTATGTCTCGAAAATTGCATCTTAAAATGCCATCCCACCTTTCCATAATTATTCCCATCAAGCCTTCTCTATTTACAGTCAGAAGGTTTCTCTTTTTTCCTGTGTTGAATAAGAACACAAAGTATCAGTCAATTACACAACTTCTTATCTTACTCAGTCAATTAAACCTTCAGCAATCATTTGCATCAAATAGATGACTGGAATTTATCCTGTTTGCTGAATTAAGAAAACCTTTGCTCATCCCTTCAGGTGGCTAAACATAAACATTTTCCATTGCCAATAAAAATGCAAGCTACTCTTCCTTTTTCATCTGCAGTAACTGAAGCCTTTATTTTAAGGAAAAGGTAATTGCAAAAAAGGGCATTTTATAAAACTGTAGGTAATATTTTTATATTTTAAATCTTTTCAGTTTTTATAAAAGAGGTACCTCCCATGAGTCAGATAAAAGGCTATGCAAATGGGACACGGTGCTCTTGAAATTCATGAATGGCATTTTCAATAGCAGGGGCTCTGATTTCATTTCCATTTTTTCTTTGCAAAAAAATGATATAGGTAGCACATTACCATATTCATACTATATGGAAAAGGTATGATTTTAATGGTCTGGTATGATAGGTGTGCTTTCATTCCTACATAAACACAGAAGTAGCATTTGTAGAATGTAGTCTGCATTCCCAGGAGGAGCAAGAGACAACTCAGTTCAGATAGTTTGCGTGAGAGAAAGAGGGTGAAGATGGTTCCTCCTTAATAGTTTCTGGTATATGCTTAATGGGAGTAGTTTGCTTTATTTTGGCAAGATTCTGTCTATAGGTATGGAACAATTAAGGTATCTGCTTGGAAGAATCATGTGACTTTCTTGGATTCTGGAGCCTGACAATATTTCAGGAAGCATTATTCCAAAGTATAACATAATATCAGTGGCAAGGAGGGCCTTTTACCAGTTTAAATTGACATCTCAACTGTGACTCAAACCTGAATAGGTGTTTGGTCTTAGCTCTTAAGCCAGTAACCAGATCAGAAGTGGCAGCCACGAAGAAACAGTGAACCATGCAATAGAAGAACAGATGGCAAAACCAGATTGATGGTCATGGATGTGGTTCAATGAGAGTCATTTTGAGGGTAGGAGTTGAAACAGTTTATGTCCAGGTTGCGAGGGGTCTGTAAATATTTTCACAGCCCTCTTTTTAACTCGTGCAGTATACAGGTCCTCAATGGAAGGCAGATTGGTAGCAATTGTTTTTTCTGCAGTTCTAATTGTCCTCTGAAGTCTGTGTCTGTCTTGTTGGGTTGCAGAACCAAACCAGACAGTTATAGAGGTGCAGATGACAGACTCAATAGTTCCTGTGTAGAACTGGATCAGCAGCTTCTTGGGCAGTTTGAACTTTCTGAATTGGCACAGAAAGAACATTCTTTGTACTGTACTTTATATCAGTGTACTGATATTTGCGCCCACTATGACTTAGCAGAGTTTTGATCTCTCTTAATAAGAGGGAGGGAGGAAGGGGGAGACAGCACATCTGCTTTGTAGTATCTGAACCTGGAACTGCATTTCCAAGCTTTCAGACTTTGAAGCCTGCTAACTCTGATATGCATCAAGAAGGTAATTTTTGTCTTCTGATGAAGATTCCTCAAAACCAGACATAATTTTATAGGTAACCAAGTTTCAGTAGCCTATAGTCTAATAACCTTGCATTTATTGTAACGTAAGCTTTTGTGACCTATGTTGGATTCCAGTTCAGTCAAATGCCACGAATTAAGTAAGCTAAGGTAGTGATTCTCAACCTTTATTTCACCATGGACCACCTTTAAATACCTTTTGTGGCCACAGGTCATGGCCACGGACCCCCAAGGCTTAGCTCAAGATTTAAATTATAACATTTCTTTAAGCCTTTGTGGATTCCCTTTGTTGACATCACAGACACACAGACACACAGAGACACCAGGTTCTGCCCACCACAGATTAGAACCATGGAGCTAATTTAAAGCTATAATATTTTCTAGGTAGGAATGACACTGAAGTCTGCCCAAGTACTTCAGACTTGTGCTCCAAAACCTGAAAAACATCAAGACAAACACTATATCTAGCTGTAATTGAAATAGAAGTAGTTACAATTAAAGCAGTTGAATACAGTCAGTATGATTAAGCCCATTGCGTTTGAAAATTCCCCTTCTTTCACATTAAAATTCTGTGGTAACTTACTCTAGGACCAACCTGACTGACAGCTGTTTTCCAATGCAGCCTAGGGGAGCAAATCAAGGATCTTCTGTATGCAAAATACATGCTCTACCATTGACCTATGGCCCTTCCATTGCCATTGCAATAAAAGCATGGCTCTGGTGGTTGCTGAGTGCAAAATTCTTCACCACTAATGAAATTATGTATGTACAGATGCTACATGGATAAGGAAAATATCTACAAAGTATAAATAAAAAATATTTGTACTTACATTTTGCTTTGTCTGCAGTTGCTGAGATGGCCGTACTTTATAATCTGAGCTATGAAAGCAAATCCATAAAATAATAATACCTGTTACAAATAACAAATGTTGGCATAAAGAGAAAACATTTTTATACACCAATAGCAAAGAGAATTCTTCAGGAGAAAGGGAGGGAGGGAAGGAAAGAGAGAGGGGAGAGAGGGAGAGGGAGGGAGGGAAGGAGAAAGGGAGGGGGGAGGGAGAGGGAGAGGGAGGGAGAGAGAGGGAGGGAAGGAGAGAGGGAGGGGGAGAGGGAGGGAGAGAGGGAGGGAGAGAAGGAGAAAGGGACAGGGACGGAGAGTGGAAAAATACTTTCAGACTTGCCTATCTGAAATATAAATGAGCTTTTAGTGGTGGAAAAAAAGAGTTCTTAAAAGAAGAAATCACAAAGTGAAATGAAATTTTTAATCAGAAAGATATTGAATATTTAGATATTTTAAAAGAACAAAACTGGCAGAGGGCATTAGAGATGAAAGCAAAAGAGGTGTACTTTCACATGTTGAAATATAAAGAGGTTGAAACTCAGAAAGAAAAGGAAATGTTTCAATTTCACATCAAATTCAAACATCTGTGATTCCTAATAATTAGCTCATCTATGCCTGGGGAAGATCCCTTATTTTTCTGTCAACTTTTGAGGGAGCTGCTAAAAATGGAATTTCAGAAAAGAGACTTCATTAAAGACTGATTAAAGGAGACCTGGCAGAAATGTACCACTGTTTTGTAAGAGGAAGCTGCTTTCTTAGTGACTTTAACCCGTTTACAAAAGGTTTATAATAGAACCTGATCTTTTTAAAGAAAACAGTTCAGAATTTTTTAAACATAAAATCAGAAATGTCAAATATGGAAATTGGCATAATTGTGAAAGATATGGTTTAAAAATATTTCTTACAATAAGGCTGCTACATCTGGGATACAGATGTAAATCGTCTCTACTGTCTAAATCAGAGGTGTCCAACTTTGGCAGCTTTAAGATTTGTGGACTTCATCTCTCAGAATTCTCCAACCAGCATCTAAGCAAATGTTGGCTTTTTAAATTTCTAAGGAGATTCTCAGTCCTCCAGGTCATAGTTATCCCAGAGGTGCTTTTTCAAGGAGCAACTGAACACTTTGCTCCTCATCCAAGAAGCTTCTTCAACTCTGACTGGATGGTGGGGAATGGAAGGATTTATACTCCTTGCAGACGCTGGTCATTTGCATTCTTTTAGAGAGTCACTGAGGCTACCTGGAGGTTTATCGGTGTCATCAGGATCACCTGAATGGTGCAAATGGGTGTGGAGCCTTATTGGAACTGCTGAAAATTCTATGTTGTAGACTAGACTAGACTAGACTAGACTAGACTAGACTAGACTAGACTAGACTAGAATAGAATAGAATAGAATAGAATAGAATAGAATAGAATAGAATAGAATAGAATAGAATAGAATAGAATAGAATAGAATAGAATTCTTTATTGGCCAAGTGTGATTGGACACACAAGGAGTTTGTCTTGGTGCATACACTCTCGGTGTACATAAAAGAAAAGATACATTCGTCAAGAATCATAAGGTACAACACTTAATGATAGTCATAGAGAACAAATAAGCAATCAAATCATATTAGGAAACAGTCAATATAAATCATAAGGATACCAGCAACAAGGTTACAGTCATACAGTCATAAGTGGGAGGAGATGGGAACGATGAGAAAATTAATAGTAATGCAGACTTAGTAACTAGTTTGACAGTGATGAGGGAATTATTTGTTTAGCAGAGTGATGGCGTTTGGGAAAAAACTGTTCTTGTGTCTAGTTGTTCTAGTGTGCAATGCTCTATAACGTCGTTTTGAGGGTAGGAGTTATAGACTGGAGATAGATGATGTTGTATTCCATCCCCTCTGTTGAGAGAGGGTTGTTCAATTTTGACATAGATGGATTATTTGACCCCTCTTTCAAACCAGCTGTCCTCTTTGTCCAAAATGTGGACTTTGCTGCCTTCAAAAGTGTGGTATTTGTCTTTTAAATGCAGATGGACTGCTGAATCTTGTCCTGATGGGTTTATTCTCCTATGTTGTGCCATGTGTTTATGAAGTGATGGTTATGTTTCCCCAATGTAAAAATCTGCACATGGCTAACTGCATTGTACTGCATATACACATTGCTCAGTTTTGTCTTTTATCTTTGGGGTGGACAAGCTTCTGCTTTAGTGTATTCTTGGGTTTGAAGTGTGCGCATGTTATTTTGGCTGAAGATCCTCCTGAGCTTTTCCGATATTCCTTCAATGTATAGAATGACACCATTGCTTCATTTATTGTTCTCTTCTTTGTCTATTATGGAGGAGGAGGAACCCCTGTTGGGTCTTTTTTGAGATTTGATGAAGGACCACTTGAGATAGCCACATGTTTTGAGAGTTTCCTTGTGTTTTAGTTCTTTTTGATTTTGTTTCCTATCTTTGTTTGCAGGCAGGCCTTCAGCTCAGTGGTGTACGGTTTTGATAACTCCCATTTTGTGCTCCAGTGGATGATGAGAATCAAATGTAAATATTGATCTCTGTGTGTGGATTTTTGATAAACTTCAATGTTAAGGCTTCTGTCTTCCTTAATGTGTACTGCACAGTCCAGGAAAGTTAGACTATTTTTCTTAGCATCTTTCTGTTTGAATATGACAGATGTATTGGTCCACAGAGTTGATAAGTTTGGTGAATGCTTCCAATTCCTGTGTTTTGATCTTGCTCCAGGTATGGTCCACATACCTAATCAGTAAGTGGGTGGAATTCCCATGAAGGAGTTTAGGCTTTGGTTTCTACCTCTTTCATGTAGAAATTGGCTACAATGGGGGACACAGGTGAACCCCTGAAATAGCCGTGCTTTTGTCTATAGAAACCTTCATTGTATTTAAAATAGGTAGTGGTCAGGCAGAGAAGTCCAGCATGGCACATATGGGTCTGGGCCAGGGGTGAAATCCAAATTTTGTTACTACCAGTTCTATGGACATGGCTTGGTGGACATGGCAGGGGAAGGAAACTGTGAAATTCCCATTCCTTCCCCACTCCTAGGGGAAGGATATTGCAAAATCCCCACTCTAGGGCCAGCCAGAAGTGGTATTTGCCGGTTCTCCAAACTATTGAAAATTTCCACTGCCAGTTCTCTGAACTGTTCAAAATTTCTGCTACCAGTTCTCCAGAACCTGTCAGAATATGCTAGATTTCACCCCTGGTCTGGGCTGAGGTTGGCTTTTTACTGGGCCCCAGTTAATAGGACATTGGGATACATAGGATGCAAGTAATTTAACATGGCATCACACAATTAACGGATTGACATTATAAGGACAGGTTTTCCTACAACTTATGGTTCTCTATGATACTATTTCAGTAGCAGAAAAAGACTGATTTGAAAGTTTTATTGCTTTCCCATCACCATGCTTTATTCCTATGCCTATTCTCGAGCTTAATTTCTGCCCATCTTCAAGAAGACTCCCAAGATATTTTATAACTTTTAAATATATATAAAGCTGCAACAAAAAAGTTATTTATATCTATGTTACTTTACCGGTATTCACCAGATACAGAGATTAATTAATTGAATAATTTATTTGGAAAAAGAACAGAGATCTTTACAAGAAGTGTTATTAAGCCTTTTTAGTTGGCTAAACATTGTATTCTTTTTTTAAAAAAAAGAAAATTAACCTGATTTGATTAAAAATGATAAGGTCGAGAAAAAGAATTGTTGGAAAATATTTTTAGAAAAGAGGTAAAGGAAGGTTTTTTTCTTCTATCATGAACACAGTCCTGTGGTATTTTTAAAAGGTATCAAATAATCTCAAGTCACTCAACAGAATTTCAAGAAAGGTCATTCTGCTTATTAGAGTGGAACGATGAGATACTGTTTTCTATAAAAGCCTTTAGTGACTGTGTGTCTAAAAAGCTTGGGCACCTAAAACTAAACATTAAAACTGAACAGTAATATGATAAGTAGCATGAAAACCTGGCATTTGTATCCATATCACTCTTCCAACAGTTGGTATATCTAGTTCAATAATCAATCGAACCATTCTTTTGGCAGATTATTCTAAAATACAATCAGAGTGACTGTTGTACAAAATGCATACATTGCATTTAAAACTGATAAAGACTAAAATAGACCTCCAACAAACATTTTAGCAACTTTTTTAGGATAAAATGTGTAGTTCTAGAATTGAAACTAAATTCTGGAAATTTGTTGATAGGATGGATAGATGATGGTAGCTAGGTAGCTAGGTAGGGGTGTGTGTGTGTGTGTGTGAGAGAGAGAGAGAGAGAAAGAGAGAGAGAGAAAGAGAGAGAGAGAGAGAGAGGGAGAGAGAGAGAGGGAGGCTGTTGGCAAAAGGAAATCTGGTAAACAGTAGACCCATGATACGTATGTGGTAATAATCTTCTCAATGATTTGGAGAAATTTATTTAGACTAGGAGTCTCACATTCAGAACAACAGAATAATAAAGTTGGAAGGGGCCTTGGAAATGTTCTAGTCATGGCCTATAGACTGCATACAGCCCTTTAAGTAAACCTTCAGCAATATTTTGGTGGGTATGGAATATGCTGTCCAGCAAGGCCAGGATGTAAACACTGTATACACACACATTGTGGATCAAAAGAGTTGCTTCAGGAAGAGTGACCTGGAGCGGTAGTGGAGGGTTCAAACTTGCTTTGGTCCAACCAGACAGATCTTCTGGTAATAGCATAGTCTGATCAGCCAGTGTCAGTTCCCATAAATAGTCTTTTTTTACTACTGTGATCTGGAGTGTCATATCATTCATCCTCTAATATATAATGACACAATAGGAATAGGTCTGGTCCATTTCTCTCACATCATCCTGTTGATCTGGTTCAAATTGCAGATCAAATTAAACATGCTGTTTCTGGTTGTAAAGTAGTTCTGTGAGCTTCACATTGCATTGATTGTCCCTAAAAATCAGCCTGGATGCCATTTTCCCAGAGGGTGCATATTTGTAGTTAATAATAGCTTTGGCAAAAAGTATCAAGAGCAAATTCAACAGGGAAATAGACTGGCAATGAAGCAGGAAGAAGGGGCAATCAAGAAACTGAGATCAGGACCCCAATCTAATAAATGGATGAAGGCAGGGGAACTGATCAATAGGGCAAAGAAGGAACAGTGTGATTCAAGAGGAGTTATCCATGATGCTAACTGCAGCATTGCACTTCAACAACTTGCATAATTCAATAATTTACTTTATAGAATCACATGCATCTGTCTCACTTATTTGTGGTATTGACAAAACATGCATCTCAATGCTCAATACATATTAAATGTTTTCACAATCATTCATGGGTATTGAGTACAGTATAAAGGTAAAGGTTCCCCTCGCACATATGTGCAAGTCGTTCCCGACTCTAGGAGGCAGTGCTCATTTCTATTTCAGAACCGAAGAGCCAGCACTGTCCAAAGACGGCTCCGTGGTCATATGGCTGGCATGACTAAATGCCAAAGGCGCACAGAATGCTGATACCTTTCCACCAAAGGTAGTCCTTATTTTTTCTACTTGCATTTTTTATGTGCTTTTGAATTGCTAGGTTGGCAGAAGCTGGGACAAGTAATGGGAGCTCATCCCATTACGCGGCACTAGGGATTCGATCTGCTGAACTGCCAACCTTTCAATCAACAAGCTCAGCATCTTAGCCACTGAGCCACCGCATCCCAAGTGGAGTTCAATATAGTAGGGAATTATCTGATGGGGCATCCAATGATGGCTGTGAAACTGCATTAAGGTTATAGCAATCGACATATGTATTCTGCTGATTTCTTCTAACTTTAAACAATTGTTTTCATTAGCTGTCAGATCCTTTGGCTTTTATCTGGAGCTATAGAGAATCAAGCAATAATGAAATAAGATGCATACTTGAAGCACGTAGCATAATTAAGAAAACTGATGAAAAGTCCTTACATGGCTTTGGCATTGACTAGTTGCTTCAGACGGTAATCTGAACATCATTCAGTTGTTGATCAATTTACCTTTTTAGCAGAAATAATAGGAAAATGCATATCCTAATACATAACATCTTCAGCATTTATAATGAACTGATAAAGTTAAGGGTCTCTGCAGAATGATGTCACTGTCTACTTGAATGAGACAGAAGAGAAATGGAATTTGAAACTAAGCTCATATTTGAACAATGGCAAATTTAAGGACATTGATAAGCAAATGAACAGTATATCATTTACTTGAAATCTAGAACTGAATCATAAGAGGGGATGTGCAATCTTTCCCATGACTGCATGTTTTGTTGAATGTATTGGGTTTAATCCCCAATTAACCTTTGAGCTTCTGGGGCATGAATCTCCTTGAGTGCCAATCTAGCACCCTAATCACTAGACTGAATTGTCTCTTGATATGAGACCTACTATCCTTGTTATAGTCCAAGGAAAATACGGATGGCAGTGAAAAATATTAGCATTCCATTCATATAATCCTTAAATGAACAGGAGAACACCTGTTCACCTGGTGAGAGTTATTAGAGCAATATATTAAAATTGAATAATTAAATAATGATAGACTACAAATTAATATAAATGGGTATTATTATTGGAAATATATAAGTTGGTTGAATGTAATTACTATGATTAATTTTACTAGTTTTATCTGTATTAGAATGTATGACTCCCAGGTGCCACACTGTTCATGCATTGATATGTATATGTAAAATAAAATAAAAAACTTGAAACAAACAAAAAAAAAGAATAATGATGAGGGACATAACTCTTATTTCTCTTCCCCACCCAGTCCCTAATCAGTATTTTTTTTATTAAAGAAATGGAATTAAAACAATATTTTAAAGAAACTTACAGCATGAGATCAGACTAGTTGTACAATATAGACTGATTCAGTCAGCCCTAATTTGGGATTTTAAAAAGAACACAGTTTGATTCAAAAGTTTGGTATCTGAGAACAGCCACTTCAAATAGAAAAAAAGATAGAATAGAAAAATAAAAAATGTAACAGCAAAAAATTGTCTCCACTCTGTAACATGGGAACTTCAAAACATTTGAAGCTGCTTCTATTTTTGACAAACTGGAACAAGAACAGCAATTCCAACAAATCTTTAAAAACTGCATTTTTTGAAGTATGTATTGTATCACAAACTTCCAAAAGGGAATAAACTTCCAAACATCTTGAGAAGTTTCGATAAAGTCCAAATGAGACGGAGTCCATAAGAGTTGAAGGACAGCAGAAGAAGGAAAGAAGATCTAGTTCAGCATTCAAGGCCTCCTCAAAGCAGGTTCAACAGCAAAATCCATGAAACGACTTAACACAAGAACAAATTCAACCATCACCTTTCTACCTTCAGTCTCACTGTCTGTTAGACCAGGCCTCCGCCAAACTGAGCCTTACCAATTTATTTTAATAATTTTGACTAAGACAGCCAGCTGTCTTCCTAGGCACCGAGGTCTTCAGAGACTCAAGTCCCTAGTGATTGTGAGCCCTGGGTTTTACTCATGAGTTCTCTCACGTTTTAGGCTGCCACGGAATCTGGACTAACATTAACCATGGTCAAATATGAATGGAACAAACTTGTGCCTCCATGCTTAATATTAATCCTAACTGCTAGCCAAGCCAAATTCCCTTTTTCCCAAAGCAATAATTTTTGTCTTCTTAAAAGCAATATAGACAGCAGATTTGGAGAGAGAAGATCCGTCGCCTTGTCTCTAATTGAAAGAAAACAAAGGGTTAACATTAGCAATTAAAGACCATTGACATCTTGCTCCCTTCCCTGCTTAATAGCAGTAATACACATTGGGCACTGACCCATTTCAGATTTAGTTTTACACCTGCCCCAGGCAAGACATAGAAAGGTTTTTCTCTTCTATCTTTGAAGGGCCCATGCTTTGCTAAACTAATCTGTTTCAACGGGCAATTTGACTGAAGGATCACTGAATCAAAGCACTCTTTTGAAGTTCTGCACAGCCAAGACTGTTGAATCTTACAAATTACTTTGTGAGATGACCCACAGCTGGACATTTTCAAATAGAGGATGGAGAATTTAATCCCATCTTGACATTCATACAGCCTTTTTTTTTCTTTCCAGGCAACAGTGCTAATAACACTTCTCCAAATATGTCTACAACAGAATCAGACCAGCTACTACTGCACAGAACAGGAGCACAGGTAGCCACGGGGGAAGGAGAAGTCATGAAATGTGCATCATGGTGTCACAATACAATGTGGCTGTGGTTTATGAATTTGCATCCAGTATGAGGATTCATATTGTCCTAGAGGAGATCAACTCTGACTGCTCTTTAGAAGGCCAGATCCTGAAGATGAAACTCAAATACTTTGGCTACCTAATAAGAAGGAAGGACTCACTGAAGAAGAAACTAATGCTGGAAAAGATTGAGGGCAAAAGAAGAAGGGGACGGCAAAGAACGAGGTGGCTGAATGGAGTCACTAAAGCAGTCGGCGTGATCTTAAACGGACTCCAGAGGATAGTAGAGGACAGGAAGTCCTGGAGGAACGTTGTCCATGGGGTTGTGATGGGTTGGACATGACTTCACAACTAACAACAAATGAAGATTCAAATATATTAGGGCAGGATTTGTGTCATAACTTTGTCATGAGCATTATTTTGTTTTATTTTTTGCCATCCTGGCTAGTCACAAGCACCCAGGATAGTGAGCCGACATTTTTTTTCAATCTCCAATATCTTCTAAGCCTTTGCCAGGGAAGACATACAGACTGCTGAGAAAGGACAATCTTCTTCACCCAAAATGCCCCTTCTTAACCCTTACCCAGCTATTTTTCAGGCAATGCTGACCTGTCTGTCTTCGTGTCAGAAGCACCAACAAAGCTAACTGACCTGGCCCTATGGGAGTTGGAAGAGGCTAATTATTTGCTGCAGAGCAGGGAAGATCAACTTTGTTTAATATCATTCCCCCCAAAGGCCCATCTTTTTAGGCTGGCAAGAAGGAGCCTTGATTAAAACTGAACTTACTATTCAAGATTTGAAGAGGTATTACTCCTACCAAGTTTTCCCTGGATGCTGTATCTTCATGATACGTTCACTGCAGTAACTTTCCGATTTATTTTCCTGGCACCTCTATGGAGGGAAAGATAATATGGATGGGGAAAGGATATAACACTGCAACTCCGAATTGTCCAGCAAATAGCCTAGGTTGTGCAGGACAAATGATGCCAGTGTCACACTCCTGTATAAAAATAGACCTTTTAAAAACTGTGATTTTTAAAAAATCAAATTCTTCTTTTTCCATTAACTTTTCTGAGCTAGCAACCTTGGCATATCATTAATGTTTATTAAGTCAATGCTGTAGAATGGTATAGTTGTTTCTTTGCTTATCTAGTTTTTCCCCGAATGACATCACTCTGCTTAATAATTAATTCCCACAACACTGTCAAATAATTTACTAAGACTTATTATTCTTCTCTTCCCTCCTAGTATCTATCTCTTCCCACTTATGACTATAACCATGTTGCTTGTATTTTTCAATTTATGTTGTTTTATTTGTTTACTAGTACGATTTGATAGCTTATTAGTAACCTTGACTATCACTAAGTGTTGTATCTTTTTATTCTTGATGAATGTATTTTATTCTTCTTATGTACACTGAGAGCATATGCACCAAAGACAAATTCCTTGTGTGTCCAATCACACTTGGCCAATAAAGAATTCTATTCTATTCTATTCTATTCTATTCTATTCTATTCTATTCTATTCTATTCTATTCTATTCTATTCTATTCTATTCTATTCTATTCTATTCCATTCCATTCCATTCCATTCATTAATTTGGTGTCAAGGTAGCTCAATGCCTCAACCACTACAGCAGCATATGTGTAGATGTAGATGTAGGTGTAGATAAAGGTATAGGGTGTCTGTCTGTCTGTCTGTCTGTCCATGTTTGTACACGAAGGACAAAAAAATATGAGTAAAACCTGATCAGATTCTTGACAAACAAAAGGGGGTTCCACAACCACTCTATCCAAGGCTTGGGAGAACAACCAGATTTTCAACTGTTTCCTAAACATCCTAAGGGTGTAGGAATCCCCCAAAATATCTGGAGTGATATCATTGTAAAAGGCACTCATCGCATCATAGTAAGCATGCTTCCTGAAGCCCACAAAAAAGCATTATTTCATTGAGGGGACCCAGAGGGCATCCATAGTGCTTGATCTTACCAGATGGGCAAAATCAAGTGGAGGTAAACTATCACTCAGATAGCCAGAAAAGTGATAACCAGAATCCTGAGTTCAATCCAGAAGCCCGTTGTTAACCCATACAGCTCATGAAGCAGTAGATTCTGTGAGCATAAAGGACAATTCCTAATGTGATTTATGTCAGCATTTCATGCTGCACTTACTCCAATGCTGACATAAGAGGAGGAAGCGGAGGCATCTGGAAAGAGATATTTGACACGTCACCTACTTATTTTCCCTGGAGAGAATATCACCTAGGAGATGGGATGGGAGGGGGGAAATTCCTTTGAGTGGGAGCAGTAGATTAGGGGCAAAGTGACGGGGAAGATGGCCAATGAGAGCAGAGGAGTGGGGAGAGGAAAAGGAGGGTTTTGCCTGAGGAAGCAAGAGTTGGCTGCAATGAGTTGGAGCTAGAATGTTCGTGCTTAATAAATTAGAGGGTTTTTTCAAAGACTTTGTTTGAAATGCAATTTATTTAAGACGACTTCAAAACCTGACAATTTGCACCGTTACTTTCCAACTGTCACTTCTGAATGGTCTTCAAGGCCAGTCTCTGCTTTCTGAGGTGTTGCCTCTGGGGTCTAGGACAACTCACTGTGGCCAATTTTGTCACTGCCATTTCTAACTCTTGTAAAAGGAACTAAGTGAATCAAGAAATACAAGAGTTACTCTAATATCAAAGAAAAAGTGGAACAGAATCATTAAAGAAAGGATGCTAAAAAGGGGGGATAAAATGAAACATGAATGACAAAAATTAATGTTGAAGAAACAGTGGCAGTTAACAGTTATCTCACATTAAATGATCCTGTGATGAGCTGGCCACATCAAATTGTCTTGTGGTGAATTGGTCAGGGCGAGCCAGCCATAGCGAGTTGTCCCATTTCATTACCTCTACCTTTTGTGCTGTCAGAAATCAGATGTCATGATGACCCTAGATGGCATTTTTTGATTTCCCCTCACAAAGATCCCCTCATCATTGACTTCTAGATTGGGCAGGGCCCATTAGCAGGGCCTATCTGGGCAGGTCATAGAAAAAGAGATTTTGTTGCTTTTGATTGCTGGATTTTACAGCATTTATGGCATAGCTTTCCCTCTCAAAAATCATCACTCCAAGAAACAACCACTCTAAGTGTTCTGATTAGTATATTTATTAAAAGGAAGACTAAGAGTACAATAGAAGAATTACGGCAAGTATCTAATATTCAAATGAGGCAAAATATATAGACAGATTTATGGCAGTGATGTTGTTTATTTTCTGATGTTTTTCACAAAAAGGGCTAGAAGCCCACTGCTTTTGTGAAGGTGGGGGTGACATGGAATTGTTGACTGTTTTCATAACTGCTAGTCCTAGCGGGTTACAAATTAAATCTTACAGCTAGTTGGCAAGCTCGGTCCCTCCAAGGAAGAACCTCCTCATTAGTGGCAGGATACAGTTGTACCAGGCTTGTGGCTTGCTAGCAAAACTCTCTGTGTTGGTTAATTAGCAGAGGCAACATAACAGGCTGTCACAGTGAGAGACAGGCAAGGCATGGGGAAAGAGTTGGCACAGAATAAGTGGAATTTATAGCCTTGACATTCCCTGTTCTTAAAAACCTGTAATAATGAGTCCATCACCTGTAAATGCCATAATGATGTATTCCTTGTCATGAGACTTAAAACTACAGGTCTCTGCTTCAAATTATTTCTATGTTCTAAATCAAAACATTCATTTCCAGCATTGTTCAGCCCTGATGCAAACCTACTGTGGGTAACCCTTTCCTCCCTCCTCCCCCCACCAATGCTCAAGCCTGCTGTTTGTGGTTGTTTTTGGAACTTGAATAGCCGTAATAGCCATTTGTACCTATTGCCAAGGAAATAGGGAAGTCACCTGCATCCTCATCTGGAATAAAAAAAGATCTGTGGTCACTTGTATTAAGGACACTGCCAACGACTATGGCATAGTGAAGGCGGTAACCTTAAGGACTCTTACCTATCAGCATCAGAAAGCAGGAACAAAGATCCAAACTATCACAGCCCTATCAAGCGAGAGGTTGCTGATATTTGTCTTTCTTGCATATGTACAAGTTACCACACCTGTGAACTTTTCTGCAGTATGTAAAGAGCCTGAATGTATGCTGCTCCTTTCTGAATTATTGTATCACATCTGCTGGTGGGCTTAGTGAATGAAATAGTGATAGCAATAGCACTTACACTTGTATACCACTTCATAGTGCTTTACAGTACTCTCTAAGCTGTTTACAGAATCAGCATATTGCACCGAACAATCTGGGTCCTCGTTTTACCGACCTTGGAAAGATGGAAGGCTGAGTCAATTTTGAGCTACTCAGGATCGAATTTCTGGCTGTGGGCAAAGTCAGCTTGCAATACTGCATTCTAAGCACTGTGTCATCACGGAAGGCCACAAGAAGATCACTGATGCTGGTTTTATTAATTTGATGTCACTCTATGTCATTGGATGCAAGTATGTTTATGTAGTGTAGATTAAGATAACTGCAGAGGATGTGCTCCTGTGGGGACATCACCAATCCAAAATGCATTTAGGGTTTAGAATTAGTTTTGGGTCCTTTAAATCTTGGCCATAAATCTGCAGCAGCAGTCACTCAGTGCTTCTCACATTTTTGCTTCTCAAAAAAAGAAAAAAGAAAAAGAAATGTTCCACTTTTGATAAATTTCATTTTCAAAATGAGTGCAATGCTGGTTTTGTTAATCTGTTTACAGCTTTCAAGTACAGGATGATTGCTATGAAACAGCTCTTGAAATATTACTCCAAAGATATGTTTATCATCTTACAGATGAAACACCCAACCAACTAGATTGTCAGAGTTTTTTTTAATAATCATCAGGAAGATTAAGAAAATAAATCAATGTTTTTTTCCCCATGTTTATTACCAGATTCCTCCAGAGAGTTTGCCTGTAGGTACAATCAGCAACTAGATTTTAAATTTTAGCCAAAATAAAAATAAAGTGCTCTTTGAGATGCAAATTTTAACTATATATTAGTGGTATGAAAGAAGATAACCAATACAATATGCTATAATAAAATATAATTAAAAATACTTGTCAGTTCAATTGGAGTCCTAAAATACCATGTGAGTTGTTAAAAAGCAAACAAATCAAAATCTTCCCTGTTCAGAGTTAAGAGCAGTTGGTCAATTTTCATGCTAGGTTTGCTCCAGTGGGAAGAAATATCCATCTGGTTCAATTCCAAGGTGGGAGAAAGACACTGGAAACATGAAGGCTGATTGGAAAGGTTTAATGATGGACAGAACCACAAGTGGCTCTTGGCAGCTGATCACATGGAGTTGAGAGTGGGTAGCTTTTATATCTTCTTTTGGGCTTTGAATTTGAGCTTCCTGTTCTTGTGCAAGAACATGTATTCTATTGTCAGATTCCTATGATGTTATGTATGGGTCATGTAGGAGTTATAGCTGGCTCTATAGGCAAAGTACAAATCCTATGTGTTTGTGTAAGATAAGTTTGGCTGAAGTGGACTGCTGAGGCTGATGCAATGAAGGTTTATGTTCTGAAAGGGTGTTGGACAATTCCTATTGTGGCTTAATGGCTTTGTCCTGTGTTGGATAATCCCATCATCCTTGAGCTGAAGGTCTTTTGTTTTGTAGATAGGCTGGCCCAGTCTTTCTTAATGGGCACAAAATATCTCCTGGGGGCTATTAAGAAAGCTGGGGACTGCTTTCTGTATCCGAGAGCATGTTTTTCCATTCCTTCTTTAGGGAAATATAATATTCTGCCTTTTTCATAGTTCCTAAAATATTTTATTCTTCTAGAAGAGGTGTGGGTGCTAGCTTTCTAGACTCCAAGAAATCAAAGCAATCCTTTTTGCTGTTTGTTCTGCCATCATACTGACAATGCATGCATATATATATATGTAGCAGATTCCATTTGTACCTAGGGAAAACTTACTTTTTTAAAGGGTCAGCTCCAAACCTCCTCCTCTGAGTGAAGCAGCCTCTACTTAGTGGGTTGAACAATTATTATGAATAAGAATAGATAATGTTTGTCATCAGCCTCAGGAATAAACATCGCCTTCTTTTTCTAAAGATATGTCCTGGATTCTTTTCTTGATATTGTCACTAGAAATATGCCTGCATTAAGATTTAACATCTGCTGATGTATTACACTCATTATCTGTGAGGCCGGCAGAAAGAAGTTACCCAACTATTATTCAATTATTCACAAACAATAATAAATCTTCTAAATAAAATCCTGTTATGCATCATTTTATCCCACCAGTGGAACTCTTAAGAAGTTAAACTCTGCAGTCAGGCAGAGCCTACCAATATTTTAAAAACAATATTTCAAATCATGATAAAAAAAATATTGTGAGCAATTGACCAGTAATTGGAAGGGGGGAGGGGAGAGAAAAGAAGACATGAGGCAGCTGAATAATGTTCAGTGCTACTTTTGAGAAAGGGATTCACTTTTTCAGCATGTTGAAAGAAGAGAGAGGGGGGGAGGGAGGGAGGGGGGGAGGGAGGGAGGGAGGGAGAAGGAGAGCGCACAGGGACAAAAGAAGGAATTTTATTGTCAGGAGGTAACCTTGGAGATGGGCAATGCAAACCCTGCATAGAATATGTGGGGTTGGACTTCTGAATAAAATTCTTGTGAACTCCACTTACAGCAACACTAAATAGGGAAAGTATAGAGCTCTACAATGACAAAACATAAAGACAGAAAGGTTTTTTATCAGTGCTAGTAGTTTAATCTCACTGGCCACAAGGTACCCCTTGCATTGAGCTTTTTGACCTCAAAATATTTTCTGTGTCTCATCTAATTATGATTACAACCTTTTAATACAATTTGTATTTTTATTGTTAGTGTGTGTATGTGTACATACATATACATGTGCACATATGCATACAGTCATACACATATATTTATGCATATACACATACACACACACATATACACATGAACATGAAAATGTACTGTACATATATCAGAGTATGGTGTATGACAGATTGGGAGGGAAAAAAAATCACTTGTTGAGATGGCCAGCTATAGTAATCAGATGAACAAATAAGCAAGCAAGCAGAGAGGCTGAAATTCCACAGGATCCAAACTCAGAATTGGATTATTAAATCCAAACTCAGAATTGTTTTCTGACTTCAGCTTATTAAATTATGCTTATTAAATAAAAAATTGCTTCCATTCTCATGATATTTATCCCTTTCTTCACTTATGTAGTGTCCGTACTGGCACAGAGGACATTTATATACGTTTATTATTCAAGACCATGCTGATGTTTGGCACAAAACTCATCTTTCTCAAAGTAGTCTTAATAGAGACTTACAGGATGCATTTAATGTCATTTGCAGATGAGGAATAAGCATGCAGAGTTGGAGATCTGGGTTATAAAACATGATAGAGTAGTAGTGAATCAAATGCTTTGGCGCTTTCAGTGAGTCACCCTATGTTGTGTCAGACAGGTCAGGAGATTGAAAGCAGCATGTCTCCAACTGTCAGTAGAACCAATGACTTATATTAAGACAAGGACAGATTAACAGAGTTGGAGGGGACCTTATAGATCATCTAGTCCAACCCCCCACTCAAGCAGGAGATCCTACACCATTTGACCACAATACAACATTTCTACTAGTTCTGTAGAATAAGCAGAGTGCCTTACCCTCAGTAAAGGGTGAGTATAATGGTTAAAGAGACTGAGATAGAAATTGGGAGACTGCCTAGGCATGGAGCACGGGTGGGTGACTTTGGGCCAGTCAATTTTTCTCTGCCCTAGGAAGGCAGTCATGACAAACCACTTCCAAAATTGTTGCAAGGAAACTGCATGATTGGTCTGTGTAGTTGCTAGGAGTCAAGACTAATCCAAAGGTTCCAGAAAAAATAAAATAAAAACCCCAACCAAACCCAAATGAACAAAGGGAAGGGGAGACGGAGAGAGTGGGAGAGAAAAAATCTGCAGGTTGACATGCTTTATGCTTAAACAAAGAAATATATTTAAGTGCCCTCTGCAAAGACTTCAAAATCTGCTCAGCTCTTGCTACACTGCATTTTGAGGATAAGCCCTTTATTAGTTTAGGATGGGGTTATGAAATAAACATAAGCACCATGTTCAAGACTGGCTGCCTAGTGCTGTTAGGACAGGGGGGGAAAACCCTACTACACTTGAATGGTAAGATTGTAGTAAGTGGTTTTCACTAAATGCAAGTGTCAGAGGTTGGAACAGTATGATCTTACAAGACTGTGCCTCCTTTGCAAATTCCCTCATTTTACTCCTGGAGATACTTCAGTTGTAAACAGCTTTCCCATTAGTAAAATGATTGACACCTCTCCTTGCCTCAATCAATCTGGAAAGATTGATTGAGGATGTTTTTGGGAAATTACTTAATATCTTACAAGCCAGTTAATACAATTTGGAACAGGATTTCTTTTTTCTTGTTCTTGCAAAGTGCAGTTGTTATACTTCCCATGTATATCTATAGGAAAAATTCACACCGAAAGAGACTGCACACACATACCAGAGAACATAATGCCATACTCACCATCTTGTTTTCACACACACACACACTCAGACACACACACACACACACACACACACACACACACACACACACACTTAACCACTGTTATTGCTGAACATGATTTGAGGTGAGTAGAAAACTGGGTACTTCTTTGCCAAGTAATTTAGAGTGCAAATCTATTTAAACATGTTCCCTGCGAACTAGAAATGTCATCAATTTCTTTGGACAAATTCTTAATTCAATTTTGCTTCTATATGTTGCAGTGCATATTTTTCATCATTAGATGTCACGATATTGCTGTTTACTCAACCCAAAGTGCTGCGTTAGTATCTAGCGAGAGAAAAAAAGTAGCATAAGCTTGTATAACTGTGCATGCATTTGTTATTTGTTGGAAAAGGAGAAAAAGCATTATAGGACCACAGGCAAGAATTACAAGATTTTTCACAGATGGAGTGAGGAAGGTACAAATTTAGTGATATGTGAATATGAGTGGGTTAGTACATATAGTCCTCGACTTACAATAGTTCATTTAGTCACCGTTCAAGTTTACAATGGCACTGAAATAAATGACTTATGATCATTTTTCATAGTTACAATCTTTGTAGCATCCACATGATCATTTGGTCAACATTCAGATGCTTGGCAACTGGTTCATTCTTATGACCATTGCCTGTCCCCAAGGTCATGTGATCACCTTTTGCAACCTTTTGACAAGCAAATTCAATGGGGAAACCAAATTCACTTAAAACCGGATTGCTAACTTATCAATTGCAGTGATTCACTTAACAACTATGGTAAGAGAGGTTGTAAGTTGGGGCAAAATTCACTTAACAGAATTTTGGGCTCAATTGTGGTTGTAAGTCGGGGACTACCTGTAGAAAAGTACAGCTGCCATATTTTTATACTTAAAGTATAAATCTCCACACGATATACAGACATAGTAAATAAAGAGCTGGTGATGTATTTAGACTTGTAATCAGATATCAAATGTATTTTCTTCAAAGTAAAATCCTAGGGAAAGTCTAGATAGTTTTCTGTATTTGATCTATCAAATTCTAAGAGGCTATTTGTGCACTCCCTACATAATTTCATAAACAAAAGCAATATTATTTTTCTTTTATGTCCTCCTTCCAGAAATAAGTAATGAGATAAACTAGACAAAGACTGACACTTAAACTGTACATTCTTTTTTGAAAGTTTAATATAGCTTTAGATAAAACTGAACTTGCAGTATTAATGAGTATAAGAGTTCATTAATTTTTATATTATCCAAATATACTTGTACATTTATACAGTTATAGATTGCATGCCAGAAAATGCAATTAGTTGATTCTAATCTGAATATGTACAATTTACAATATAATTCAAGCATAAATTTAGCAGTCAAACACACAGACCTGCTGTGCAGACAAACAGAATTTTCTTAGAAACTTCAGCACAGGGACTTGTCAAAATATGGACTATGAAACTGAAGTGGTTGCCAGATTAATAAAAAAGACTATGAAGTGAAAAGTAAAAACAGTTGGCAAAAGGAAAAAAATATTATTAGCCACATTTTATATTAAATGAAATCATCAGAAGAAAATATATTTTAACCTAAAGTCATATCACAATAAAAACTTGTCACAGCATTAGTTAAACAATGACAATTCTTTAGAGAAAAAGAAAATATGTTTTAATATGTTTTAGGTCCTATAAAATAGACTTAACTTTGTTTCCACCATGATATTACATATTATTTACCAATTACAAAATAACCGTTCACTTTCTCTTTGCTATCTCACACTGCACAAAAGTTAGGTTAGCATATACTTTACAAATAACTATTCCTACATATAAGTGGATTCTAATGCATGATTATAGAGCTGATTATGCAAAGGTTCAAATAAGAAGTATGAATAAAATTAGCCTTTGACATAAATGGTATAGTAAAATATCACAAATGTGCTATGTGCAGAAGAAAGGGCAGTATGCTCTAAATTGCCTTTCCTTGAAAGTATGGTACAAAAATCAAACCCAAGTTTTGAAGAGACTTACTAATTCGATGTGGAAAAATCATGTAAATTTTTTTCATATTTGTTCTTTTACATGGCAGAATTATGGACACCAGCTCCATTCTGCGTTTTTGATGTTTAGGCGGGGTTTTTTTGGCTTGCAATTAAACACATTCATACTGCCAATAACTCAAAACTTAAGGTCAAAAACATACGTTTCAGTTCACAAATTTTAAACAAGTTTTCAAAGATGAGGGGGGAAATTATACAAAGCCCATTGTGATACCTCAGGTTCACATAAACTCTTTTACTATGGATGAGCTGTCTGCCTTTCCTTGCTTATGACAGGTTGCAAAATGTTTAAATACTTTCAGCTACAAGGATATATGCTGTTACTGTTGTCACTGATTGATAAAAATGACTCTTATACATTTTTAATGATTCACAGCCCTTTGAGAACTTGATGGATGAGTAAAATAATATTTAGATATCTTTAAAAAAAATAAATAAAACCACACAATTTGATGCACATTTAGTTAAGAACAGGCTCACATGAAAACAGTGGATCTTACTGCCAGACAAATATTTTCAAAACTATACTGTAATTTCCCTTTGCCTCATCATCCCATTCCAGCTGAACGTTCAAATAATTGAATATATTTATAGGAGTATCCAATGTAATATTTTGACAGATTTTGTCATTATTGATTTTAATTACTCTATTGTGTAGATTCCACTGAATAATATTGTAATATTTTGACAGATTTTGTAATTATTGTAATTACTCTGTTGTGTAGTTTCCACTGAATAAGATACTATACAAATAGTTTACCAAAAGAGTAATAAGGGCAAATTAGAAACAACTATTGAAGTGGCATTGCTTTCAATAATCATTTTGTATTCCTCAGAATAACTTCAGGCATGCAAGAATGACATCAGCCAGTTCAGAGCAGTTATGCATTTTATATCTCATTGCAGTATCCCAAAGTCAATGCATTGTGACCTTTTGAACAACTGCAGAGGTGACTTATTCTCTCTCCCTATCAAAGGCTCCCATGTTTCATGGGAAGCTGTTCCAGGAGTTACTTCCTCTGGGAAGCACAGAAAATGGGAAAGTCCCTTTGCATGAATTGTTGGATAAACCCAGTCTAAATTAAAGATAAGTCACCACATCACTGCATTTCAAACGATACAAGTATATATGTAAAATACATAAAAAAAACATTTGGTGTAGAGAAATGATAATTGTTACAAAACCTTTTGCTTACGTTATGAGATTTTTTTTGAACTCAAATGCACTCAAACATGTTTTGGGGTTATTGCTCAAACAAAAATTCCTAACGTGACTGTCTTTACAAAAATAAAACAATTCAAATGGTTGTTTTTCCCCAATTCAATTGTTTTCCAAATAATAATTATTAATTATAACTTACAGATCTTAACAGAATAGTATAACAAATAATAATTTGTATGTGGTATGTTGAAATTTGCTACTAATGCCACATATTTTTATTCCCTAACCCACATTTCAAAGCAAAGATTGACACTTGCAGTGGGGATGAACTTCTAGGCTTATAGGGCATGGTCCAATTATCTACTATTCTGAGAATTTAAGACAATCCAATTATGGCAGATCTTCAGAGGTAAAGTGATCTCCCTGGTAAGTTTCAGTTGCTACAGAAAGCTGCATCAATATATTGTTCGCCTCTATGGCAAGGATATTTTCCATCAGGTTTATATGGAAACCTGGAAGCTCTTCAAAACACAGATCTTCTCTCTCTCTTTCTCAATTTGTATAGCTGCTCATTTCAAAGGTAGTCCTCGACTTACGACCACAATTGAGCCCCAAAATGTATGTCACTAAGTGAGAAATTTGTTAAGTGAGTTTTGCCCCATTTTACGACTTTTCTTGCCACATTTGTTAAGTTGTGGGACACAGCAACTGTCATACATACGAGTCAGCTGCCAAGCGTCTGAATTTAGATCACGTGACCATAGGGATGCTACAATGGTTGTAAGTGTGAAAAACAGTCGCAAATCATTCTTTTCATTGCCACTGTAACTTTGAACAGCCATTAAATGAACTGTTGTAACTCAAGGACCACCTGTACAATCATTCACTCTCCAAACACCTACTCAGTAGATATGAGATGTTATCTCATATGTGAAACAGACTTTCTCATCCTTTGTAACATTAAGATGCATGGACATCAACTCCCAGAATTCCCCCAGCAATCATGCTTTTAGGTACATGCTGGCTGGGGGAATTCTGGGAGTTGAAGTATCCAGATCTTAATGTTGAGAAACACTGCTATAGAAGAAATAAGACTTAACTAGTCAAATTTTAAAGAGATCTCATCCCTCCATCATTATATTGACAATGGGAGAAACATGTTCCTTAAAACAAACTTGATGCACAAGAGAGTATTATTATTCTGCCAGCAGATAAAGGAAATGCTACAGTGATTATGAATATGAAAGACTGCCAGAACAATCTCCAGGACCTCTTAGACCAGGCAATTCATAAAAACTTAAATGTGATCCAACAGCTAATGTCTTATGGCAAAACACTTATCTGCACTTTTATAGCCTTGTAGTGGACTTATGTCAACATATATTAAGGATTCAACCCATTTCATTGAGAAATAAATAAGCTTGGTCTTAGACAAGGTAATGTACTGATCAGTTTTGATTTGGTTTTACTTTTTAGAAAGTTGCTGATTAAGGAAATATTACTACTGTGTATATTAAGAAAATCTTCTCCAAAGACTTTATCAATTTATTCCATCATGACCTAACTGTCACTTATTTCCAGGGGAACATCAAATTTTCTGAGCAAATTAAATGTGATGACATAGGGTACCCACTGAGTTCAGTTTCTATTTCTTCATACAGATTTTTTTTTAAAATTTGATTTATATGCCTCCCTTCTCCGAAGACTCAGGGCAGCTTACAATGCGTTAAGCAATAGCCTTCATACTTTTGTCTACTTATACAAAGTCAGCTTATTGCCCCCACAAACTGGGTCCTCAATTTACCTACCTTAGAAAGGATGGAAGGCTGAGTCAACCTTGAGCCTGGGGAGATTCGAACCAGCAGTAATTGCAGACAGCTGGGTTTTAATTACAATGCTTAGTCTGCTGAGCTATCCAGGCTCCTGAAATTTGAACAATGTGGACTAGACATTGCACCTTTAAAACTGTATGTGGATGACTTTTTTGTGAACTGGAGTTATGGTGAGGAAGAACTCAAGAAATTTCTAGAGCATCTGAATTGGGTCCATTAAAATATTCAATTTATGATGAAAGAGAAGAATGGCCAACTTGTATTTTTGGATGTTCTAATCATTTAAAAAAACCAATTTGAACATACAGTATATTAAAAATCAACAAGTATTTGGTTTTAATTCTATTTAATTCACTATTGATTCTATCTATCATATACTCCAGTAAAGTATAATTAAAACTTTCACTGATCATACTTGATTTATTTGTAATCTGAAAAGATTACTGGATGAGTTAAGATATCCTAACTTTACCAGCTAATGGTTTCTCTGGTGACGAGATCACCTAAGTGATGCAATCCTCATATATACATCAAAGAACAAACTATATACCCAGAGTAGGAAAGGTGGTTCTCCTTTTATTGAGAAAATTACAAACCAAACTGAACATTACTGGAGAAATACAACTTAGAAACTATCTACAAACCAATGTGAAAAATCCAAGAAATTATTCATTCACTTAAGGATGGCAGAAGTCATCTTTCATCATCGGAGGTTTGTTACAAACCTTGCAGTTGTACACAGGTATGTATTGGAACTAAAAATAATATTCAACTAAAAAAACATGAGAAATATTACAACTTGAAAATCAATGGTAGCTGAACACCCACTGCTACATAATGGGCATAGATTCAATTTAAAGACACACAAGTATTAGTAATCATGTCAAATTGTCATGCACAATTACAGAGAGAGAAACTATTGAGATTTATAAACACGCCAACATTAACAAGAGTCTGAATGTTAACAAAACTTGATTTCCAGTTTTGTCACCCTAAAAAAAAGAAAAGCCCTTGATTAACCACACTTTATAGGATCTTCAGCGGTCTTACCTGAAATAATAATAATCAGTAGCTGGTTTCGGACAGACCAATAAAAAAAATTAGCCCCTTTGGAACTTGTTAAAATCAGACCAATTACAAATTCGCTTGTATAAAGAACCAATCAGAAACTGGCTTTCCAGTGACATTATCCAATTAGAGATTAATTCTGTTACAAATACAAGAGCTCTGCCAGTTTCTGCTCAGTTGCCTGTGATCACTTTACCTCAGAAGATACCAGCCATTGTTGCTGGTGAAATGTCAGTATACCAGATAATTAGTCATGGCTTATTAATTCAGAAGCTTGGCCCCATTGGATTGATACTGGCTGTGAAAGCTTGAATTGTTAATATTTGTGATTCCAATGCTGGAATGATGCAGGTTTCATTGATTTCTGCATTTGTACATTTTTCCCCCTTCTGGTTTTCCTTCATGGCAAAAGAAAAAAGGTCTAAGGCCAGATTTCCACCTTCCAGGCATTAACTGATTAAGATGGTTGCAGAACTGTAATTCAACCCAAGGCTCCAAGTTACAAAGTCTAAAGAATAGCACAGCTAGCACTAAATTCTCAAGGGAATCTTGGACTTTTCTTTTTTGGTGAACAGTTCCCTATTTCAAATTATGGCATATTGCAGGGAACTCCAGAAGTGGTCTCTGATATGGCCTAGGAGCCAGTTTCTAACAGAAAAGGAAAAAAAGTCAAATACTCTTCTGGGAGCACACAAGCCCTTGGAATCACCTAAAGTATCTTAGTTCCTTGCTGAAGCTTTTGTGTTACACAATGAGAGTGGTTCTGCTCTGAGGTTTATCGATCATCATTGCTTTGGATGCTTGGTTTTAGCTTACTTAGAAGAAATCTTCTCCGTGGTATTTATTCATCCTTTTCTGTAGCATGTAACACAATTTCCATAATTAAGCCAACTGGATAGTGTGTTAAATATTTTTCCTACCCTACAGGCACCTCTGGCAATGATACTCCTTGATCCCTGATGTCTTGTGTGTGTAGCACACTGTAAACAAAATTATTATAGGCTGTGTGTATGTATGTATGTGTGTATGTATGTATGTGTGTATCTATATATATATATATGTGTGTGTGTGTGTGTGTGTGTGTGTATGTGTGTGTGTGTGTGTGTGTGTGTGTGTGTGTGTGTATATATATATATATATATAGGTTACTCTGATTACTATAATCAGTAATCCTATTATTAGGACTGTGGCTCTTGATTTTGTGCAGTGAGATTGTACCTATGTATTTATGGGTTTTTTGGTACTCTTTTGGACTACGGTTATAAGAATTTCACGAAAAATCATAAGGATTCTAAATCTGTGTTGGCTAAAATAGCCCAAAAAAGAGAAGACTTGCATTTTTACTGCTAAATTATACCTGCAATTCCCACCCCCCACCTCCCACTGATCCTTACAGTTGAATTCTGATGAAGGTAGTTATAAGGCTTCCCTTATTAATCCACTGTAGTGGCTTCTGAATGAGTATAAATTACATTTGGATGGCTCTACATACATGTAATAGCTGGAAATAACCTTGGAAAGCAAGGTACAGGATGTAGATGTGCCTCCAGCCAAGAATCTCTAAGTCCTTTGGCTATTTATAACTTAGAATTATCTTTATCTCTTCCTGATTGTTTAATATCATTTTAGTTGATTCAGTGGCACATAGAAGCAAGAACGAGTAGCATAATAATGCAACAATAGTAGAACTGCCTGCTCTGAGTTACAAGTATGGCCCTTTTAACTGATTTGTGCCTTTTACCCGTGATTGTTTTCTTATTTTGCAAGGGAAGTGCAACCTTGAGCTTCAAGTGCACCTTTTAATCCTTTTTGTACATCTGTTGGAAGGGGTTCATAGACTTTATAGAAGGGCACTAAAGCTACTTGGTCTATTTCTGATAATGCATAGTAGTTACCATTATAATTTGCCTTTATTTGCCTTTGTACAGCTAAGGTGGACTTAGGCAAGACTGCATTGATGATTAGGCTGCTTATACTGTGAGGAAAAAAAAAACTGTTTTCATTAATGAAGCTGCAGACCCTGACAAATGCAATTGTCATAAAATAATCTGCAAGTTAATTTCCAATAATCAGGAACCTTATAATAACTATTGAGATGACTATTCCCGAGGTCTTTGATTTCTAAGAAGCTATGAATAGCTCTGAACCTATCTGCGCTCACAGATTTCCAAAAACCTCTTCACAAGGGATTACACATCTTTCACAGTAAGCTTTTGAGGCCCTGGGTTATCTGAACCTAACTTTACTGTAGGATGAATATGGACATGAATAATTAATATGAAGGAATGTACTTAATGTATGAAGTATCAGAGTAAGCCATCAGTATAATAAATCAAGAAAATATTTCCATGTTGAACTTTATTTCATACTTATTTTTAATGAAAATGAAACAAGCATGTATCACAACAAATTTCTTGATTTTATGACCTCTACCTAAAATAGAACTCTGCCTGCCATGTAATTTTGCCTGCTTCTAACCAGAATTGACTTTTAGTCAATTTAAAGAAAAGCTAGAGTATCCATATAGCAAAATAAACTGGGGAAAGTGTTAAAGCAAGAAGAAAAAAAAAGCTTAAGGCTTAAAAGTTTTGGTGTTCAGAATTCTTAATAGCTATAGCCTTATTTGAACAAAGAAAACATGCACTGTAACTGTCTGAAGAAAACATCACAATTTACATCAGGAAAAAAAATGGGCATGATTCAGCCAATATACACATTTAACTGTATTGACTGGAAAGTAATCAAATATGTATTTAAAGATTAACCAAAGATCTGATTCAGTTTCTTATTTATGTATAGCCGTCTCCTGCATGTTTCCTTACTCTTGTGAGACCTGCTGCTGCCACTGAGTGGGAGACATTTCAGCAGAAAACTCCCCGTCTTTTTTGAAGGAAATGGGGGATGCAATGGGCACATGCTCATGCCTGAAATGTTCATCTTTTGCTGGATTTTGTGCCCTTATAAATTATAATCTGCCCTGTTAGTAGCTCACTTAAGCTTTGATTAATCAAAGCTTAAGAAATATAGGAGAATTAACACTCCATTTACATTTTCCCCAGAATATACAGTATAAATATAATAAGAACCATGCCATAAAACTATATGCAAAATTTGCACACTATTATTGCATGCTTGTGATGATACTACATGCCAAATAGTATTAGCTTATTAGCTTTCAAATTGACCTTAAGCTGAACTTCAGATCTTTTATTGTAGATTTCATCAGTCCTTAAAAGGGAAGAGTATTATCCCAGAGTACGTGTAGCTGTAAAGAAACACAGTCACCAAATATTATTTAAATGTGTTTGCTTTTCTGCCCCAATTATATATAATGGCAATTCAAGTAATGCCTAAAAAGTTTGTTCCTGTTATGTAAATCGATCAGAATTCATTTTTCTCAGCTTTGGGGGAAGGTTTCCCTCCATTCTGCCTCCTCCTCCTCCGGATAACTTTTGAAGTTTTGGTGGCAAGTCTGCCATAGATTGGCTCATAGGGTCTGATAACATTTTTGTGGTCTTAGATATCAGTTTCTCCTCTGAGTTTCCAGGGACAGAACTTATTCGCTGAAGTTTCATAGGAAGATCCCCCATGCTATAGGCTTTTTCTGAAGTAGTAGAACTCATTCTCAACAGTTTTTTAGGAAAATCTTCCCTTCCAGTCATTTTCTGTAGTTTGGAGGGTATCTTTGTACCAATGTCATCAAGGCCATCTAGACATTCTATAGAATTATTCCTTTCTTTACTGTTACCTACTGCTGGTGCTATTAAAGGGGAGGACATAAGCAGCATTTCTTCCTGTTCTTTCACACTGTAAGGTGGAGTAGGAACTTCAAAGGTTGCATGGAACTGGGAGTAGTCTACTTTGAAAAATCCTTCTTCTAAGGAAATGACAGGAAAAAAACGATGACCCCAGAGAACTTCATCTTCTGTGTATGATGTTCTGGCTTGACAAGTCATTCCTGCAGTCAAAAGAGCACAGAAAAACTTAGTGAATGAGTTTGAAATAACATTATCTACACATAAAACACATTTGGTTTGATTTCCAGCTCTCTGGGCATAATTTCCAATAATCTCAATGGAATGCGAGGGTGCCCATGTACATGAAACATATGACAATTGTTTCTACTGAGAAATTTTGCCAAATTGTTCTATAACAATTATAAGCTAGGGACATTCAACTCCATTCCTGGAAGACTGCCCTCTTGTTCTACTGCATATGTGCAATATTTGGAATTGTTATAAAATTTACTTTCATTAAGAGACAAAACAAAAACCATGCTGAAAATACATTAGAATAAATTATATGAATACCTAAATAAAAACTATAAATCAGGCAGAAGCAAAAGACAGCCTCGTTTAAAGGAACTGGGTAATGCAATTGGAGTTACATGACTGATATTCTATGAATTCATAGATGGATTAGGCATCTGGATGAATAAATAGATAATCCATCAAAAATATTAATCCAATGTAAGTGTAGCTAGTCAATCTATAACTGGTACCATAACCAAGTCAGAGCTCATGTGACCATATCATCTTTGGTTGACACTTTTCAGTAAGAATACAACTCTATCCTAAACATACTGAAATTGTATTCTATGTCCATTTCCTGACCAAATAGTCTCCATTTTATCTGGATTAAATTTCAATGCATTATCTCTCATCTGGTCCATTACAATCATCAGATACTCAGAAAATCTCAGATATTTTACAAACCTCAATAGCACTAGCAATAGCACTTAGACTTACTGGTATATACCACTTCACAGTGCTTTACAGCCCTCTCTAAGCAGTTTACAGAGTCAGCATATTGTCCCCAACAATCTGGGTCCTCATTTTACATATTTCGGAAGGATGGAAGGCTGAGTCAACCTTGGGCCAGTGAGAATTGAACTCCCGAATTGCAGCCAGCAGTCAGCAGAAGTAGCTTGCAGTACTTCATTCTAACCACTGTGACACCATGGCTCAATACAGTAGGATTTAATTCATTATAATTCTTAATTTACTAAAGTACTTTAAACTGTCTCTCAGGAAACTTACATCTATATAGCCAACCTTCCTCCCACACCATCCAATTTAAATCCTACATCAATCTAGCCACCATGCATTTGATAAAATGAGCTGCAACTCACAAAAGTTTATGACTTTTAATAACATTTGTCAGCTGGAGGTGGTGCCATTTTCATTCTGCTTTTTGCCTCCATAGATTATCTTGGTTCCAATCATACAATATCAAATACTGATCTAGAATATTAGCAACTTCCCTAGTAATTAAATGAAAAAGAAAGAGCTGCCAGTTATCTGCATATTGATGTCAAAGCATTCCAAGGCTTTTGATGGTCTCTCCCAGTAGTTCCATGGGCTACTACTCAACAGGGTATAAAACTGGGGTCTAAGGAATAACACCAGTCCCCTAGCATACTCCATTTTAAAGTGACTGACCCATGCTTGAAGCCAAATTATAATAAATTATTAATAAAATGATTATTTTGAAATAAAAAAATGCTTAATATGATCAGAGGGTAACACTTATCTCTCAAAGTTAGTGACTACTGATACTATTCATATGATGGAGAAGATGCCTACCAAGCATTATTTCTAATGACATTGTCCTTTCAATGAATTCCAATTTTATTAGATTTCATGACTGACTGATTTCTACATTAGGAAGTGTTTGATGAAAAACATGTTATGCTTTCATATATTACTGGAGTTTAAATTACACATTTTAAAAAGCAAGAGTTGCTGTATTCTGCCATAAGGGAGAAAATGTAAAATATGTATCGCCAGCTGAAGGTTGTTGCAAACTTTCAAGATTTCAAAGTTCTTGAGGATGCAAGATGTTTAGAAAGGGATGGGGAAAACAGAAAAAATACAGCTGATGTTAGAGCCATGTCTGAATTAGATAACATTATCATATAGAATGAGAATTTCTTGAATTTACGAACTGAGTCTTCAGTTTGTCTTATAGCTAATCAGTTATCACATCAAGGAACAAAGTATATTTTAAGAGCAATCAAAAACATTTCAAGAGTATCAGTTTTTCATTTCAGAACAAATAGCTGACAGAACAAGAACCAAAATTCCTACTATCTTGATCAATCAATAAGATATTTGACCCAATTCTGGGTTGTCTCTTCGGCTTGTCTTTGTCTTTCAATATAAGCACCGCAAAAATCAACTATATTAAAAAGGATTACACTGCAAGTTTGTCAACAGAAGCTCCTAGTGGGATATACAACTGTATATAAGCAACTTACCCTGATGCTTGTATTTTAACAATAAAGTCAAAGTCATCTCTGAAGTCAATATTCCCAAAACCGTGACACTTCACTGTTATTGATGACAAAATATAGTTCATTAAGTTTGATGCTTCAACTTGTGATACAGTGGTGAAAAAACTAGGCTTATCTTTTTTTACCTCTTACCTTCCAGGCTGCAGTCATACCAATTACATTCGTTCCAGCAAAACATGCATTGCTTAAATATGTAATGTAGAAGAGAGAGGATTATACATTACAAAAGACCAGTCTTCTTACATCTTTATGCAAATTTAAAATAAGCATCTCATTCCTTCCAGGTGAATTTATTAACAAACCCCCGCCCTTCCTTTTTAACTAGCTGTTGTGTTGTTATTCATAGAAATAAATGCTTCAGAGACAGGGAAAATATATCCTTCTGCCTCAAGCAAGATCTTCTTGGTGAAATGAGAGATGCTTACTTAAGCATGTTGCAGAAAGAGGGATTTGCCTCTGTTCCTTCCTCTCCCAGTGAAAGTGCTTTTGTTCTTTTGAAAACTGCAAGCAGTTCTTTGAGAAAAGATAAGGCAAGAAGCTAAGAACTGAGTCTAAGGAACAGCATTCCTGGACTTCTGGGGAAAAAGAGGTTTTCTGTTTATTAAAGTTGGAAAAAAGTCCCAGAGTCTTATGGGTTTTTTTCCCTTTTCTTTTGGAGGTCATTGTAAGATACTATATGTCATTCAATCTACTCTTTATGTTTTTTCTCTTCTACCAGGGGAAAGGTTTTGTGTGATGAAAAAAAAAAGTTTAACATTAAAATGGAACTTTAAATTGATCTTTTCCTGTTAAAAAATAAAAATAAAAATTGACTTTATTAATATTCTGTAAAATTGACCTATCTTCTGAAAAGGGGAGGAGAAAAAAAATGGATTGATTTCCCTAGTTATGTGCTTCAATACTGTATGGTCAGAAGATGATCGTTTAATTTTTCAGTAAATAACAGAGTGTGGGTCAAGCACAAGGGAGAAGGAAATAAGTAATGGTAGCAAAACACCGGAAGCCACAAGATTAAGACTAACCTCAACTCAGATGCTGTGCTACACCAGCCCAGTGCTGGTATTTGATATTTATCAGTTGAACAGGCTAAGTGCTGCAAAGTAATGGCAGGCATTTTCCTAATACGAGTAAATAGTCAACTACAGCAGGGTTATATAAATCTACAGTAGGGTTGCCTTCAGTGTAAGGGAAGCTGATGTTGCTTGCAAAGCAAATCATGCAACTCTTGGGTAGCAATAAGGGATGCACTAGAGAGAGGGAATTGAATTTGCTGGCAGATGTTGATTTATCAGAAAAAGAGAAAGAAAGAGAAGGGAAAAAAGGAGAAAAGAACCAGTATTGGTACTGAAGGAAAAGAAATTGTGAAATAGGATATTCCAGAGGAACCTCATACTTACCTCTTCCCTTTCCCAATGGGAAAAAAAGGCACCTGTGAACCTGGCATCATTGGGAATTTTGATCAGACCCTGTCATCCATCGACTCTTATCATGGAACCCAGAGTGTTTACTTATTACTGCTTTAGGACATTATTGACTAGCAATATATTTTGTGTTTAATAATTAATTTGACTTTTATCACTGTGATTTTCTTCTATTTCTAAATTGTATATTTCTTCTACGGTGCATTGCCAGGTTTCAACTTAAAAAGCAATTCATATAAATAATAAGTAAAACTAGGAAGAGAATGAACCTGATTTTTAGAAAAAATTAAAAAGTGGTGCTCTCTGAGCTTGTTTGTTTTCTTGCAGATGTTTCATTACCTAATTAGGGAACATCTTTAACAGAGAGCACCAGGGACCACACAGTTCAACTTTGGGCTACAAATATTCTATCAAAAATTAAAATGTCATAAATGTAGTATGTTATATATTCTATTAATTCTGTAAAGTTTACTTCGATAGCATATGATCACATGAAATGTATGTATTCATGCTTCTTCAACTGAGGGTTGTGAGGTATGTTAATATGTGGGCAACTCTTATTGCAACGTATACTTACGAGATCGCCTTCTACTACCGATAGCCTCCCACTGGCCAATACGCTCCCACAGAGGGGGACTCCTCAGGGTACCATTGGTCAAACAATGTCGACTGGCGACTCCCAGGGGGAGAGCCTTCTCTGTGGGGGCACCTGCCCTCTGGAACGAATTGCCCCCAGAGATACGGATGATCCCTGACCTACGCACCTTTCGCCATGCCCTCAAGACGTTATTGTTTCAACAAGCTGGGCTGGCCTAAACATGAATGTTAATGGTTGTTTTATTTTTAATGATATTGGGGCCAAATTATTTAATGTTTTTAAGTTGTTTTTAAATTTTGTGTATAGATGTGTTTTATTGCTGGCTGTGCACTGCTCTGAGTCCCCTGGGAGAAGGGCCGTATAAAAATTAAAATAAATAAATAAATAAATAAATAAATAATCACTGTCTTTATTTATGAAATTAATAAAGGTAGGTTATACATAAGCAAACAAAATATTGCATTATATTGTCACTGTTGCTTTTAAGTCTTACCTCTCCCCCCGCCGGCAAACCTTTGGAATCTGATTAAACTGGAAGATATAAATGTACTGTGATATAAATAAAATAAAATAAAATAAATAAAACAAAATAGCTAATCTCCTGCTTCCATTCCTCATAATACTGAAATCATCACTCTGATCTTCTATGTTTTAAAATTCCTTCAAAGTTTCATCCTCCATCAATTTCACCTCTTTTTGAACATTGTTTTCTGGCAGTGTTAGAATGGAAATGTGAGCTTTAAAATTTCTTACTTTTTCCCTGTTTTTCTACTTTTTTTTATGGCTATCTGCTTTGCATGGCAGTGAGTCTTCTAAATATTGATTGCTGGATTGCCAGATATATTGTTCAAACTATCTCACTTGTTTTCATACATACATTGTCACTGACTACTGCCAAACAAGAAAGAACTGATAAGATCAATATTTTGCTTGTTGTATCATTCTTTGGTAATATTTAAAAAGAATACCATAACTATTCTCCCCATTTCAATAAAAAATGAAATCAAAATTTTTTAAATCTCAATTCATGTATTTAACTTGAAAACATTTTCCATTTTATCTCTCTCGGCTTTATTTTTATTTGAGTGAAGAAGAGTCACACCAAAGTAAAGATGTACTTAACTGCCAATGTCCCTAACAATTGGGCAGGATTTCCTGATAGTATGAACAGCCTTTTTGGAAACCAACAAACTGTTTTTGTTAGAGTCTAAATTGACCTTAGTGGTAATATAGCCAAGGGCTATACAACTTTATATCTACCTACCTACCTACCTACCTACCTGAGCAAAAGCATCATCACAAAATCTCCAGAACAGTAAAGCCTACAAACTTGAAATTTGCCACGTATGTTCCTCTTGGCTTCTAGGTGCTCACTAAGAAAGGATTTTTTGAAATGACCATCACAGCATTAGTATTTCCTATATTATTATTAACATGCTCTGATGCTAAGGAGTTTTACTCCCTCTCCCACTTGAAAAGAAATGTTCCAAATGCAAAACACAAGCAGAGGAGAAGTGTTTCAGTTTCAGTTTTACTATCACAGCAGCAAGCAGGAGATAGGATAGGGGAGGCTTCTGTGGGGCAAGGCTGAGAGAGAAAAGGGGAGAGGAGAGGCCGATTGTAACTACTCATTAATTTTCAAGCTGTGTCGATTTATCAAAGCCAATCACATAGTTTCATAGCAGAGCACGGGTATTCAGCTAGTATTTTTATATAACAATCTGCACAGTTTCCAGTATCTACTATGAAACTGCATTCATCAGTGAAACATTTTTTCCCATCTCCATCTCTATATTCCTGCTAATTTGTTATAGATTAGGGGACCCTGAAAATCACATATCAAGGGCTGTATATATCTGGGAAAGTCGTGGCGGGGAATACAAAGGAAAGTTGCAAAAATATTTCCTTGCATTATAATGAATATAATCAATAAAGAGAATCATTACTTATATGCTTCAAAATGTGTCATAATTGAATGTGATATAATTATACAATGTCATGCAGATATCCTCATTGTTCCTGTGTTTATACTTTTGCATTCACATTATGAATGATATCAGTGTAAGAAAGTAATAACAATCAACAAATTAAGAGATTTAAGATTAATTTTATTTAGAGCTGCTTATTCAGCATAGAATATTAATCACATGCCAGGATAAACTATAAAAATAAAGGCAAATGTACATTTCAAGTCTTTCTTAGTGCAGATTGGCAAATGAAAAGGATATCATGCTGGTAAAGATAATCAAACTTCCAGGTTTCCTTGAAAGAATAATTGGCTCTTAACAAACTTTGCTTAGGGGACCATAAATTTCCCTTTGACATCAATTTGTGAGAAAATCAGCCACGATAAATGCAAACTACTTTTAAAGAGGTAGGTGATGAATATGCAAAAATCTTAATTTAACATTATCACACAAAGAGGCTTATTCATTGTTCCTTTTCATTTCAAGAGATCTATATTATCTACCTAAAACATGGCATCTCTATGCTTTTTCTTAATCAAAAAACAATATATTTATTTATTTACCAATATTTATATGCCGTACTTCTCCCAAAGGACTCAGGGAGGCGAACACAAGTTAGAAACGTACAATAATAAAGAAAAATCCTAATTAAAAACCAATTAAAACAGGGACAAATAAATAAAACCCAAGATAGATAGATAGATAGATAGATAGATAGATAGATAGATAGATAGATAGATAGATATAGATATAGATATAGATATAGATATAGATATAGATATAGATATATAGAGATATATAACTTTGTAGGATGATTTTATTTATTGCACAATATCACCAAAAAAGGCAGTAATAATTTTAGTCCTGAGTAGGAAGCCTGAGCCACAGGAGGGAACTGGAAGTGATAGGAAATATTAAATGATCTGCTCGCCAATTAAAAGTCTTCAGAGGAGAAATCTGCCTGGCTAGAATAAGAGAACCATTTAAGCAAATTTCTTGTAAACAAATCATTTAATATGGTTCTACTTTGTTACATCTAATTAAAAAATGACATTTATTTCACAATGCTTTAGGCAACAATTAAATGCCATCCTCAGACCTGCAGCATATTGTCATAGCTAGGAAATATACTGCTTTTTATGCTAATATATTTTCTTACTGTGTTGGAACATGAAAAAAGTTGGAATCACAAGCAGACCATTTATAATGGCATTTCTTGGTAATTTTTTCCCTTGCAGAATTGTTGGAGCAATATTTGCATGTTTTTTGCGCTGACACGCACTGACACATCATTGCGTATGATATATTTTCTTCCTAATCTATCCTTTAAGAATACAAGGTCCACCTAACATGATATTAATGTCTTATTCTCTGTTTTGTTGCCCTTAATTAGGAAGTCAACTTTTCTAAACTTCTTTAACATAATTGTCAATTGCTGTACTGAAATCATATAAATAGAAGGGCTTCATGATTTTTTAAAATTAAATTCTAAGTTTTAAGTTACTATAGCTATCCAATGAGAAGACTAATATTTCCTCCCATCTATAAATTTTGGGGGTTATGTTACACTTGCTGATAAAGTACAAATGGCTTCTGACTTTGTTGATGCAAAAACGTGGATACTTCTGAAGATTAGTCTGAAGATTAGCTATTATCAGGCAGGGGCTAACAAATGTAATCTTTTCTAATGCCTAAACAAGGCTTCTCTTTCTTTTTCTTCTCTGTCTAGTTGCTTCTTCCATTGCCTCCTCTCTTTCCAGTTTGCTTCCCCCAAATTTATTTTTCTTGAGTCAAAGTAAATAATAACAATAATATACATTATGTTAAAGTCTAAGTAGTTTATCTAGAAAATTTATGTAGCTACCCATCTTAAACACCTAACTCTGGAATGCAAACAATCTATACAAAGCTATGGATATATACATACATACATACATACAGTATAGTGTGTATACACACTATAGTATACACACACAAACGTACATCAGTGGTGGGATTAAAATTTTTTTACTACCAGTTCTGTGGGCGTGGCTTGGTGGGCATGACAGGGGAAGGATACTGTAAAATCTCCATTTCCTCCCGATCAGCTGGGACTCGGGAGACAGAGAATAGATGGGGGTGGGGCCAGTCAGAGGTGGTATTTACCAGTTCTCTGAACTACTCAAAATTTCCACTACCGGTTCTCCAGAACTGGACAGAACCTGCTTAATATCACCTCTGTCACACACACTATATATCCATTGCTTTGTATAGATTTTTTTGCATTCCAGAGTTAGGTATTTAAGACAGGTAGCTCGTGTGTGTATGTATGTGTGTGTGTGTGCATTCTAATAACATTATTATTTGATTATTTTCAATTGTGCCATATTAAAAAAAAATCCATAAAACTAATGACACATTTCTATTACTTGTTTTTCCTTATATCGTAGGATATGGAAAGATAAATATAAGCAACAGTTTATTGCCATCAACTCAACTAATGAATGTCAGCTTTTATTTGTGTTGCTGTGTTGAGTTAACTTGGCAGTCTCTTAAAATATACCTTAACAAGAATTTGCTTCGGAGACATCTTTTTGTGCATAACTAGCATGCAGCCCTTTATTTGAGGCCAGCATAAGGGCAGAATGTTGCCTTACATTAAAGAACTCTTCATACTATTTATTCCTGGTCAATGTTGTGAAAAGTGCAGCTGTCTCAGCTTATCCATCTGAATCTTGCTGAGATTTGTCTTCTGAATTATTTAAATATTTATGAATATTAGGTAATTATAATGATATCTAAGAAGTAAATTATTGGAAATATTTGTGAGTATCCAATGTATTGTGCTGATTTTTATGAGTCACAAGGCCAGTCTTTCAAAGTCAAAACAATTATGTTTTAAAAATTCTGTACATTTTAACAAAAATCTTATAATATTGGCTGTTATTATTACTGTATATTATTAAATACATTTGTTAACACTTAGAGGAGCCAGTGTGGTGTACAGGTAGACCTCACTTACCCAACTGCCTTTTTCACTGACAGTTCAAAGTTACGACTGAAAAAATTATTTATGACCAATGCCTAGATTTATGACCTTTGCAACGTATCTCAGTCATATCATAGATACTACAATCAGGATGTGCTGTGCTGTCCTGTGCCTTACCTGCCCCCCCTGCCCCCCCCCAGCTACAGAGTGGATAGATTAGAGAGAAAGGGATTACAAGAGAGGTATCTTGAACACAATGGGGAATATGCTGGACTGTTTATGTAGTGTGCTTACAGCTTCCATCCCTGAGTAGGCTTGGGGTGCCAGCACCACATTTTTTTAATGGATATACCCCATTACATGCCTGGTTACTCTCTTGTAATCCCTTCCTCTCAAGTGATTGTAAATATAAATATTAATTCCCATTTTATTAATTATCCTAGTGCCAGGGTTTGCATTTCAATTTGGATTATGGATTTCCTGTCTGGCCACTCTCAGAGGGTCAGATTAGGCAATCATATCTCTTCAGCCCTTTTTCTTAACACCGGTACACTACTGGGTTGCATGTTGAGTCCTTTACTCTATACTCTTTATGTGCATGATTGCATTCCCACTCACGCCAATAATACTATTACTAAATTTGCAGATGATCATCAGTGGTGGGGCTTATCTCCGGGGGGGGGGGGGATGAGTCTGCCTATCCAGATGAGGTGGACTCATTGCTTTCGTGTGTGGGGACAATAACTTGGTCCTTAACACCAATGAAACCAAGGAGTTTATAGTGGACTATAGAAGGAATAGATCAGACATCCAGTCCTTGCTTATCAATGGAGACCGAATGGAGCAAGTAGCCAGTTGTAAGTGTCTGGGTGTTATCATAAAAGAAGACCTGACCTGGAGCACTCCCAGGACAGTAACTATATTTAATTCTACTGTATAGGGCAATACTAATGTAATATCGGGTTTTCAATTCAATTGTATAGAATGTGAAGGATGTGTGTTTTATTTTTATAGTTATAATGCACACTGAAAACAGCATTTAATTTCTTTGTATGAGGTACAATGACAATAAAGTAAACTTAACTTCAAAGGATGTGAAAGTGGGCAAAAAGAAAGCATAATCATGATCCCATAATTTTCCGCTTAATGATGCTTTGCTTAACATCAGAGGTGCCAGTCCCAGTTTTGGACACTAAACATCAACCTGTAATTTTTAAAGTAACAGGTTACAAACTGGGAGACTGAATTCTAGTCCCACCCAAGGCATGAAGCTAGCTAGGTGACATGGAACCAGTCAACTCTCTGAATATGAATTATCTCTTCTATGTCACTCTTTCTTCTCTAGCCAGAGTGCAAGTGTTTACAGTTACAGGGTATAACACATTCTTTTCAGCAGAAATCTTCTGTGAAAATATCTGCTGTAAACAATCAAATTATACCTATGGAAATCAGCTCCTCAGTTGTATCCCCTGAATGACTTAGTGAGAAAAGAAACAGCTCATCATTTTTCCATGTGCTGAGATTCATATATGAAGCTATTGCTTAAACAGAGCTTCAGTTACACTACTTTTTGTTGGGCTGTTATTATTATTATTTTTTTTTACAAAAAGCCACAGTTGAAAAGCTAATAACATGGTAATTATGAAAGCAATATACTAAATTGTTCAACATTTGTAAGGACTCTTGTATAGTATAATGAGATAGTTCCTCTAATCCACAGTGTCACAGTCTTAAGTATCAGCTTTCTTTATTGAGGAACTAAACCAGATGATTAATGTTATTTTATCTTCTTTTTGTATTTTTAAAAAAAATATTTGTGGATTGTTTTTAACAGGGAGAAAAAATTGCGTCATTAAGAAGTTATGGGCCATCCACTCTTTTCTTGCCGTTGTTAACTTAATGGTGCTAGTAAGATTTAACAGAGTTTATATAATAACATCTTACATTTTAATTGCATCCAGGAAGCCCACTTCTTGCTGAAAGCCTCATGCATAAACAAACATCTATTTGTATTATTTCATAAAGTTTTTGCTTAATTTTCATCGGTACTCTCCACAGTATTATCTAGCATAGCAATTCTGTATGAGCATTATCAGCCTATGAAAAGCCAGCACATACAGAAAGCATGTTTTCTTCTAAGAATACCCATATGCACTAATAGCAATAATAATAATGCCAAAACCATACATTGGAAGCTTGGCCAGAAGTTTGGGTTCGAATGCAGCAAAAATTACTGGGAAGAGGCGTTGGTCTTACCTGATATGCCCTTTCTCATGGTGATCAATGAGGGAGTCCAGGATGGGTTGTTCTAGGCTTGTAGCTCTATGGACTGAGTTGAATTTCTGAGGACATGCCTCTCAGGTAACATTCCCCAGTTGACAACAAAGATGAAGCAAATCTTGAAATCTAGCTCCAAAGAAACAAACCTATCGTCCCCCTGGAAACCAGACCATTGGAGGGGCCTGGCATGGAATCTTGCCCAAGACACTACGGCCAGACAAGTAATCATCTTCCCCAGGAGCTGGGACAACAGCACCAATGGAACCGCTCCACCCTTCCGAATTTGGCATTTCAAGGTCCTGATACTATCCTGGCGCTCCTGAGAAAAAAAGATCTGACCAGTTATTGTGTCTATGAGTGCCCCTAAGTGCAGCAGTCTTGTCGTGGGTACCAGGTGGCATTTGTCCAGGTTGATGGTGAATCTGTGATCCTGAAGGATCCGGATCGTCATGGCCAGATCCCTCTCCACCATCGGCCAGGAAGATGCCTGGATAAGCAAATCGTCCAAGTAACACTGGATCCTTATAGGGATGGTCCTGAGGTATGCTGCCAGAGCTGCTGGAATCTTGTTGAATGCCCGAGGGGCTGATGCCAGACTGAATGGCAGGGCCGCATACTGAAAATGGCGCCTGGCATAACTAAACCTCAGGAATTATCTGTGACTTGGATGAATAGGGACGTGGAGGTATGCCTCCATCAGGTCCACGGAAGTCAAATCCCCCTCCCAGATCCCTTCTAGAATGGAATGAAGAGAGTGCATCTTGAATCTTCTGTACACCAGATACTGGTTGAGTCCCTTGAGATTCAGAATAGCCCTCCAGCCCCCCCAAGGCCTTTGGGATGATAAACAAAATTGAATAGAAGTTCAGTTCAAAGGCTCTTGGAGCTGAAAGAATACTGTCCATAAGCTGAGACTGAGTTGAAAAATTGGGGAAAGTTACCAGAGAGGCGCGTCCTCAGAAATTCAACTCAGTCCATAGAGCTATGAGTCTAGAACAACCCATCCTGGACTCTCCCATTGATACTATGGAGAACATTAAATTGATAAAGTTCTTGAAAATGAGCAAATCAAGGTCCCATGGGACATTTGGATCTGGCCGAACATCTGGCCCACTACACACCTGACATCACTATTGTGGAAAAGAAAAATGTCTGGTTCATTGCAGAGGTGGACTGCTACCAGTTTGCACTGGTTCTTCGGAACTGGATGTTAATTTTCTGAGCAGTTCGGAGAACCAGTTATTGGAAGAAATCTTTTCCCACTTTACAGGGCTAATCCTGCAAGGGAGGCAGGAAAGAAACATTCTGATATACTGTATTTCTAGCCTAATCCTTATCTTAATTACCCTGCTGCTTTAAGTGTTTTCAGAAACTGCCTCTGGGTTAAGCTTGTTACATTGTAAGCCTTACACCCAGATTTTCTGTCTGTAGACTGAGTTTCTCTGGAGTCGTCATCCCCCCATCCCCTGGAGTTTTTTGTGGTACTTTTATTCCTGGGGCTTGATTTTCTTAAAGATTGTTAAAGGTTGTTTTAAGCTTTTTGGAGTATACTTCCAACACGGCTGGAACAGCTGTTTACAGAAGGATCGTCATAGCCATATAAGAAATGGCTGAGAGGCAGTATGCAAGTTTGGCATTCTGTCTAATTTTTTACTGCCTTTCTGGGGACATGTGATCTTTCCTTAAATCTGGATTATTACCTAAGGATATTTTATGAGGTGAGTGAGATCAGCTAGTATCTTTAAGTGGTGCAAATGAATCTAATGATTGCTTCTCCTGGGTGGAAAATATGGTTTGTCAGTTCCTGAGCACAGGAGTCACTTGTCTATGAAGATTCTTCAGTCATCTAGGTCATGGCCATTTTTTGGTTTCGAGAAAGTCCAGTTCTCTCTTGAATAAGCATCTTTGGGACAGGAGTCTCTTCCATTGCTTCGGAGTGGGCAAGGCACATGATTGCTCACTGATAATAAGTGGGTCCTCCTTCCAATTTGTTTTAGTTTTCTCTCATGATAATATGGCATAGTAACATGGCACCAATTGTAGAAAGTTAGCACCCACCCCTCTCCTAGAAGAATGAAATATTTTGAGAAATATTAAACAGGAAGAATATATTCTTAGATGGGAAAGCAGCCCCCACCTTCCTTAATAGCCCACAGAAGACATCAGCACTTAAGAGATAAAGAGATAGCTATTTTCATAGGCAAAAATAAACTGCAGCAAGGTCTGAACAAAGACAGAATGGGATTAGCTCTCACTCAAGATATTAATTTGTCTCTTTAGCATTTTGTAGCCCAAATATGCCTACCCACTTTCTGGAGAACTTAAATGACCTTTCTGCTAAAGGGTTTTACTTTATGAGCAAAAGTAACTTGGCTGCTGATATTTATCCTTGTATTTTAACGATTTTAATTCCTCAATGTGCTCTGGCAACCTGCCTGATTTATAACTCAAGGTTGCAGGTATTGCTGAGGAAAAGGAAGGTATTCAGACTGATTTAGGTTTCCACGACAGCTGTGACTCATTGATCTTCAGTTTGTATTTTCCCATTTCTAATCCAATGACTGGTATTTAGGGCAGCTTTTTGCAAGCAAAGAAGCTTTTGTATTTTTGTACAGGTAATCCTTGACTTACAACAGTTCATTTAGTGACCATTCAAAGTTACAAGGGCACTGAAAAAAGTGACATGACCATTTTACACATTAACGACCATTGCAGCATCCCCAGAGTCATGAGAGGTTGGGCTAGGTGAAGCTCTCCTCAATGTGGCATCGAGTTGGCCACACCCACCCATCCACGCCCACCCACCCAGTCATTAGGGCAGAGAACCGCTTGTTAAAAAATCTGCAGCCCACCATTGGTTCTGTCAAACTTTGGAAGCCATATTAGCACCAGAAGCTTCCAAGCTGCCAACTCCTTGCGCTTGGGAAAGTAGGAACGCTGGCAGATTCACTGATATTGCAATACCAGGTGATGCACTAATTGAAGAGAAACAGCTAGAAAAAAATAACAAAATATCGCGATTGCAAATTGAAGTTGAGCAACTATGGAGAAGAAATCAATAGTAATAGGAGCCCTTGGAGCAATATCCAAAGGGCTGCCTAGATATACGGAAATTTTGAATATATTACAGCTGAATATCCCGACTTTGCAAAAAAACCACCATATTCAGAACTGCCTATATACACAAATGCTGTCTTTAACAGCTCTTAGGCCCTTGGTTAGGACTTCAACTATTGAGGTTTTACCAGTCCCAGACCGTTTTACCAGTGACACAAAATAGGTCCACAAAAGAAATAGGTGGACATAGTCTTGCTGACTATGAGAGAACCATAGAACCATAATTCTATAATTCAGAAGTGAATACAAAATGCTTTGAATTTTGTTACATTCACATGCATTTTATATTAGCATTATTCTACTTTCAATTATCTCACTCTAAAGGCTCAACTCCCAATAAAAGATGTATTTACTGTGATATTTAACCAAAAAAAAAAAGGCGGCAGGTATTTTGGAAATAGAAGAGAGACCATATAAGATCCTCTGAACTATCTGAAACATTAAGAAAATATTATAGCACATAGGGAATATTTTCCCTATGGGGATAGGGGATATTTTAAACTTATTATTATCAGAGTAAAGAAATAAAGAATTAATAAAGCTTGACCTAACAAGGTAATAAGTAAATATGGGATACAATATAATAGGTTGTAATTTTCCATAATGTAGACTAGCATATAGCTCATTAGATAGCAAAGGAAAAAAAAAATATTTTCTTTCTCCTTTCAGGCATCTTGAAATTCCCCTATGAGATCTGTATGGGATAATGTTGTTATCCTATACAGATGGGATAACAACATTATCCCATACAGGGATAATGTTGTTTTTCTAGGGGGAGAAAAGATGGCAACATATGTATACTTTATTTATTGGAATGTTAAGTTTAAATCTGAATTTAATGTGGTTGAAAGTTCTTGCCTGATGCTTTGCTCTCCCCTCGGCCATACTGGATAGTACAATAAATACAAAAAAGTTCCATTAGCAGAAAGGCTCTGAGCCTGTGATTCGGGAGATTTAGAAACCATAGAACACGTTCCTCCTCATTGTTCCTTTTACAGAGATACCTGAATCACATTCATACTATCTCTGATTAGCAGATATCCTGGTCACTCAGATTCAGCCTATGCCCAGATGGTTCTCATAGATAATATGCCCCTTGTTTATAGAACATGTAACCAGTGGTGGCTCGGTGGCTAAGATGCTGAGCTTTTCGATCGAAAGGTCGGCAGTTCAGCAGTTCGAATCCCTAGTGCCGCGTAACAGGGTGAGCTCCCGTTACTTGTCCCAGCTTCTGCCAACCTAGCAGTTTGAAAGCATGTAAAAAATGCAAGTAGAAAAATAGGTAACAGCATTCCATGCGCTTTTGGCATTTAATCATGCCGGCCACATGACCATGGAGACGTCTTCAGACAGCGCTGGCTCTTCGGCTTTGAAACGAAGATGAGCACCACCCCCTAGAGTCAGAAACGACTAGCACATATGTGCGAAGGGAATCTTTACCTTTAACTAGATTTTGAAGAGCAACATAGAAAATGCATTGAACCCTGATGGCCAATATCCCACAATACATTTTTTGTAAATATAATTCATTTAAAATTTAAATATTATTGCTTTGTTGATATTAATTGCTTTTAGATACTTTACTTTGTTGTAATTTTAGATATACTTAATATAAGTCTGCATGATAATTTAATATAGGCTGTATCCTGGATCTCATTTATAGATGTTAGTTAGGTTGTTTTATAATGATATTTTAATTCTGTGTTAAATTTTATTTTAACACAGAATCTGTACTGGTGTTTGGCCACAATAAATGGAAATTGAATTGATTTGTATTGTCATAGTTGAAAGAACAATCAAGAGAAAATCAAGAGAATCAAGAGAAAAAAAAACAAGTCAACAAGAAGTCGCTACTATAATCTGATGTGATAAATCATCCTGAGTATATGGGAATCCACAGGACATCCCTAAATACCCTCCCCCTGGGGCTCTGCAGTAATACAGCTACATACAGCATGCGCTAGCCACAACTGCCTTCGTACGTAGGTAGCACTTGTTTAATAATGAATAAAAGCTCATTTGAAATGCTAATAGGCAAGTTTAGACTTTTTAATTTCTAGTTCATCATTTTACATAAGTCCTTGGTGATAACTCTTTTTCTGTTTGTTGCATTGTTAGAAAGTAATTTATACATTAAGATGCATTCCCCATTGCCAAGATATAAATTATTCAATACCAATTGTTACACTGAGTGAGATACAACATTTGGCTTCAGAAATTACTGTACTCAAAACTAAAATGCAAATTATTAATTGCTTCAGTTTCAGGTAGGTTAGACGACCAGCTAAAGCATTCAGCTTGTTGTGGCCCGTCAGTGGCCTGTGCAGATTGTAGCTGATTCCGACAATGAGGAGGCTGGTATGGTGCTGCGCCAGCAGCCTGTGCAGCTGGCGCTCAAGTCGGACAGTGAGGAGGCTGGAGAAGATGTAGTGCCAGAGGCAGGGATTCAGCCAGGGCCTTCAGAACCTCCAGAAGCTCCTTCTGGAGGTTCTGAAGAGGACAAAGAGGAGGAGCCTCTTCTCAATGCACGGGCGCACAGAGCTGCCAAAAGGCAGGAGTGGCTCCTCAGGAGGAGGTCTCCTCAAGAGTAAGGCTTGGGGCTAATTGGCCACTCCTTTAGCCTATTTAAGGAGGAACGCCGACAGAAGCAAATTGTAGGGAACAACTTTAGTTCACTCTCCATCGTGTCTGGATTCTCTACAAAATTGCTTCTTGGTTTTCTGCCAACTCTAGTAAGACTGTGATTACCTTATCTTAGAATTTTGGTAGGCTGTTAAGACAGTTTATTAACAGCCTTTGGTTATAAAGACTGAGTTATTTGAGTAAA